>APFE030475691.1:83225-104390 GCA_000404065.3 Pinus taeda | reverse complement strand
ACTGTCATAAACCCAGCCATTCTTCACATAGATGCTTCAGCAACAAATGTCCTGCAAGAACAAAGATTCATCTTGGATGGATCGCTTCTTGGCAATGGGCATCAACAGCCAAGAAGATATTCCAGACACATGTCAGAACTTGTTCCAGAATATTGAACAGTCTTGCAGTTGAATTCTATCCATCTTCTCACCTTGTATCTGATAGGGGGGGAAATGATGGTCATCTACAAGCTTCTAAGCCACATCAAGCGAGCCTGAGCCACAACCTGCCACACCAGTTTCAGAGTTGTAGCCAGAGACACATATGTCCGTGAACATGCCTTCAGTAGGCGATCTGAGACACTTCCTCTAGCAGAAGACTTCAGCTTCTTGCCAGTTTTGGAAGAGTTCCGGAGACAAAATTGAGAACAATTCCTCTAGCAGAAGACTTATAGCTTCTTGCCAGTTTTGGAAGAGTTCCAGGAATTGCATAAGCATTCCAGAGTTGTTGGTCATCCTTAAACCATCACAGGTTGAGACTTCCCTTTTACAGGTTGAAGTTTTACCTTTTATATGGGGTGAGACCTCCCTTTATTGGTTGATGGTTTCCCTCTTTAAAACAATAGGATCACTTCCTCTAGCAGAAGACTTACAGCTTCTTGCCAGTTTTGGAAGAGTTCCGGGAACTGCACTAAGCGTTCCAGTGTTGGTGGCTATCCTTAAACCACCGCCCTTTTTTACCAACATTTCATAGAGCACATTCAGCCTAGTGCTGCCATGGATATTTGCACATTTTTTATTACAGCTCTTTTCTTGGACTCATACATAACCCTTCGGATTAAGGGGGGGAATGTTGGACACCTAATCCTAAAGGGTTAGCGTGGAAGCCGAATGGACAAAGCAGTCTAAGGGACCTTGGGATGTGAATCCCAACGGTCACCATATTGTACTATAAATGTACATATTTTGTGAATAAAAATTGTACTGAATGATTTATCTTTCCTGTTGTTTTCCTATTTGTTCTCCCTGACCATGTCTATTTAACAGAAACACACATGAACACCAAGATTTAAGGTGGAAACCCAATGTGGGTGAGAACCACCTGCTGCTGTCATCTCTATCTTCTCTTAATAATAAGAAAATATGTTTACAATCTTGTACTGGTGCAGACTCATACTGGTACACATGATTCTACTTGCAGAAGGTTACAACCTTCTCTGGTTGTCCACCTTCTACTGGAAGGGAGCTACAACCCCCTAGCTCTTGTACTAGCCAATATGTTTACTACTACGTAGGTGCCAGCCTACAGAAAACTCCACTCTTCCACCAGGGACCACATTTCATGAATTTTCAGACTGGATACTCCTAGCATATATCAAGACATATGAAGACCTTGACTCATCAATAACCCATCAGAAATTTAGAAACTCAAACTTCGTCAACCAACATGTGGTTAATTAGAAATAATCAGATCACTATCATCAAAACACAGTCTTGAACCCAAAAACTTGTATCAACATTCAGAACCAACTGAAACCTCAAAAATTCATGTGTTAGACTATACATGCTACTTCAATGAAGACAACCTGTGTATACACTACTTCCTTTAGCCCAACCTGTGTATACCTCTAAAGATTCTGAATCATAAATTCTATGAATCACGAACTGTACCAACCAGTAGTGTACTGAACATATATTGTCAACTTACAGAACTTTACGTGGGTAGGCAACAGAAAACACTTCTTCTCACTTGTACAATCAATCAAATATCAACCTCCTTATGCATTCAAAATTACATTCAAATCTAAGAAGACTTCACTGATAGAAAACAGTAAAATAGTAGCAGCAATAAATCAGCAATATTGATCTAATAGATTAGTCATCTCTGAATATCAAGCCTTTCTTTTGTATACGCTACTTGAAAGAATAGAACCTGCGTGTATACGCTCTTTTTCTGACACAAACCTGCATACATATCTACAAATATTGACTCGGAACTTTGTTGCAATTCTAGACTTCAGACAAACCCAGATCATGATAGATAACGAATAAAACAGATGCAAAACATCAGATATAGCCTGAACCAATATCAGATCATTCAAGAATAAGTCATTTTAGGTCTCATGATCCTGATCCAATATTGAACTCAAGGTGCACATAAATATTTCAGATCTAGTCCCAAACATAACCCTGCAACATAAAATATACTTCAAATAGAAGTATTCCTTAGAATCTTATTCAGTTGCACACTGGCCTTATGATCCTCTCTTCCTTATATACTTAGATCCTTTGTCAATACCTCAGACCAAAACCACTTAGGACCAATACCTTGGACCAAATACCTAGGGTCAATACCTCGGACCAAATACCTTGGACCAATACCTTGGACAAAAATACCTTGGATCAAATGCCTTGGACCAAAACCTTGGTTTTCCAACATGTACACGCTTTTCCTCCCATGGGAGCGCATGTATATGTTTACGATATTTTTGTTCTGTGGACTAGTGTGTATATGTTGTTTTGACTAAGTGGACCTGCGTATACTTCTTAAACTGCTTTACATCAACCCTTTCCTTTACCTTCTTTATTATGATTAATAGACCTTAGTTCCATCTTCATGTTCTTCTATACCAGTGCCTTGTTACCTCTGAATAGACTTGTTACATTGTAATTTTCCATATTACTTCTGAAATGATTCCTTTGAACTTCCCTACATTTCATCACATCTGTAAACACAACTGCCATGCATTCTGTCACATCTAATATCTCTCCTGTAGATTCATCTAGTTACCATATATAAGTGAGTTGTTCTACTGAAAGTGGGTTGTCATCAAGTACAATACATGCATCATAATGCCAACAATATCCCCCATTGAACTTGATGGCAACCATGTTGGTGTTGATTATGGAAAGCTATAGAAACTGTTAGAGATAACAACCAATACCAAAATTCTCTCCCCCTTTGACATCAAGGGCAAAGGGAAAACCTGGATACTCTTCATATCTGGACAACTGAATATGATCATGCTCCCCCTAGGCACATGTTGAATTCTTTGATTAAACTCCCTCTTTTCTCATGTTCTGATATCATTTTACATGCTATGATGCACTAACCATCCATGCTCCCCCGGAGCACATGAAGAGTCTGCAAAAATATTTTCCAAAAGAATAACATGACTCTATAACTCAACTATGTGATTTTGATCTTCCTGTCACCAATGACTCATACATACATCAATCTTCCAATCAAGTGGGGATATACCAAATTTGACTCATCCATCCAACCAAGTGGAGATATACCAATTATTTATACATGATAGAAATACAATAAATATTACATCATCCATCCCATGCAGAGTAGGGATACAAATTACATCATTTGTCAAAGAGGACTCATTCAAATGTATGAGAAGTCATATCACACCTTAGAATTTTACATGATTTAAGAAACAAATGGTATAAATATCTGAATCCATAGCTAGACTCAGCAACCATAATGCCAACAATGCAAAATGCATGTGAAGGCTAACACTCCCCTTGAACCTGTGCTACTTGTGCATTGTTAACAAGTCATTAATCAAGGCATCTTTGTTAGTCAGATAAAATTAATGAACAAAGCATATCGTTAGATTGTAATCATCAACATCAGACATAGCACCCATATCAGAGTCTAACCCACTATTTTTCCTGTAAGAAAAACATATACGCTTCTTTAGCCACAAAAACCCACATGTATACGCGACTATACTTCCTGAAACCAACATATAATAACCTTCCTACGAAAACTTATATTTAGCAGCAGGATGATGCAGCAACTACTTCCAGCTTTTGTCTAAAATATTCAAATGTTTCTATGGGCAGTGGTTTAGTGAATATATTAGCAACTTGTTCATTGGAGGGGACATACTCCAATTTGACATTTTGTTCAAGCACTTGTTCTCGTAGAAAATGGTACTTGAAGGGTATGTGCTTGGTCTTGGAGTGCATAACTAGATTCTTTGAAACACTGATGGCACTTGTATTATCACATAGAATGGAGGTGGGTGGAGTACATGTGATATGAATGTCTTGCAAAGTTTTCATCGTCCAAATTAGTTGTGTGTAGCAAGATGCAACAACCACATATTCTTCTTCAGCTGTAGATAAAGCAATTGAACTTTGTTTCTTGCTGAACCAAGACATGTTAATTTATGGTATGTTCTATGCTTAGAGAAGCTTACTTATATTTCTTATTATTATCCATAGATTAGCAATCACATGTACATAAAGTAAAGTGTAGATAGAACATTAAACGATCGACAGAAAACAAGCCAAGACAAGAGACACAAGATGTGGCGGCTAGCTAGGGACAAACCCCAATATGGGGAAACCCTTTGATCAAATCTTCCTTTATCTTCAATAATACATAAATTTTATTTACATCGGCAACAACAAACCCTAGATCAGCCCTAAACTAGGGCAGACAATATCTTGCAAACCAACCATCAGATTGGCTTGATTCCTTCACCAAAAAATGCAGCCTTCAGAGGAGAGTTAAGTCCACCTATAGCGCAGTTCTAAGAGAGAGTCTGATGGTCAATGCTATTCAAACTTCCGATCTGCAGTTACAGTCCTAGATTCTGCATCTTCCTTCCACATGTGTGAGAGAAGAGTCTCTTTCTGCGCAGTAGGAGAAGAGCCTCTTTTCTGCGAGGAGAGAGAGAGAGATGTGATGAGATGATTGAATCCAAATGAGGTAAAGACCTCCTGTATTTATACACAACTGTTGATGATTGAATAGATGCGACTGTTGGGTTTCTGAGCCTACATGAGTTGTTGGTCAGCTTGATAATTATTCCATAATAAAAATAAATTCATATCTCCATAAATACTTATCGAAATCAGATGATCTTTAGATCAATCCTACACCTCTCGATGAGAGGAATCTAATAAAAATATTATCAACCATGAATAAGATGACCCACATGGAGTTTGGCCCTAGTTTCCAATTTTAACAATCCTCTCAACTAGGGAGAACTCCATCTGCAATTCGTCTGTTGGTCGCTACTATTCATCCATCAAATGCACTGCCCTGTACAACTTGAGCCCTACTCTACTCTACTCTATTCTGCCTGCTTTGCTCTATTCTGTTATGCCCTGTTCTGATCTGCTCTGCTCTGCTCTGCTCTATTTTTCTATGCTCTGCTTTTTCTGAATTATGAAGAGGAAGAAATGATCAAGGATGTATCATACCATCCTCAATTGACTTAAAGTCAGTCTCAGAGTGTGTACCACTGGTCCCAAACTAGTCCTCAACTGACCCAAAGTCAGTGTCCTAGTGGGTACAACTCCTACCACTGGTCCCAGACCTGTATCATTGATCCCAGATCAATGAAGGTCATCCTAGCAAGGGAGTACGATAGATACATCAATGCATCCATTGGTACTACTATGGTCCCTATCCTCATTTCCATGCTCATTGATCAGATGAGAGGTACTTCCCATGAGTCCCAGACTGCATGGGTAGGATGCCTTGACAGGAGAACTAATCAATCCTGTCCACAGGAGAGTGAATCATCCTGTCCCACAAGAGAGTGAATCATCTTTCCCACAATCGCCATGTAGAACACATCATCCAGGCCTCGCAGGAGAACTAATCATCCTGCTACACAATCGTCATGGAGAACACATCATCCAAACCACACAAGAGAACTAATCATCCTGCTACATAATCATCATGGAGAACACATCATCTAGACCTCACAGAAGAACTAATCATCCTGCTACACAATCGTCATGGAGAACACATCATCCATACCTCACAGGAGAACTAATCATCCTACTACATAGTTTCCACGGGGTGTCACAGGGAAAGTTTTGATTCTTTTACCTTGTACATGTACACCACGAGGGGATGGTAAGTCACCTTGTGGTCATATGTCACTCCAAGAAGTACCCCGCAGCCCACCCCCTAGAGCTCCTAGAGCTCAATACATCATACAAGACCCTCATCAGACGGTCTTTGAATGACACCAAGTCATTCTTGGAAAGTCAGGAATTTGACCTTTCCTAGGGGCTTTGTTTGAATGTTGGCAACTTGCTCATCTGTACCAATATGTTAGAGCCTTATTTCTCCTTGCTACACCATATCTCGAATATAGTGGTACCTAATATCGATATGCTTGGAGTGATCATGAAATATGGGATTACATGACAAATGAATCCCACTCTGGTTGTCACATATGATCACGGTGGTATCCAATGTAAATCCAAACAGCTCACTGAAGAGCTTTCAAAACTAGACTGCCTCACAGGAGGCCATGCTAGCAGCAATATACTTTGCTTCGAAGACGCTCAAAGCCGTTGACTTCTGCTTCCTACTCATCCAGAATATTGAAGCAGACCCCAAGGAGAAACAACACCGAGAAGTTCTCTTACGGTCCTCCACATTACCTACCCAATCAGCATCAATGTATCTAAGTAGTCTCACATCTCTGGTAGTGTATCTTAACCGATATTAATTGTGCCACAAAGATATCTCAACAGATTCTTGGCACCAATCCAACGTATGTGGTGAGGTTCAACCATATGTTGACTCAACGTGTTGACTGTGAAGCATATATCTAGACGGGAGTTCACTAAGAACATTAATGCTCCGACGAGTTGCTGATACTTGATGGAATTTTATAAAACAGGCCCAGTAACACTACCACTTAACTTCTTGAAGTTAAGCTCCATCATGGTAGTTACAGGCTTGTAGTCCACCATACCAAATCTTTCTAATATCTTCACCACGTATTTTCCTTGAGATAGGAAAATTTCCCGTGGCTTCTGCCACACTTCAAGTCCTAAGAAATAGTCCATCAATCCTAGGTCCTTCATTTCAAATTTAGAAGACAACTCCCTCTTACATTTGTGAATGAGAGGGTTTGCACTTGTTAGAAAGAGGTCATCCACATAAAACACTAGTATGAGAGGTTTGTCATCTTCAACCTTAAAGTAAAGGTTAGGATCAGCTTCACTCTTAGTGAATCCTAGCTTCATCAAGTAGCTATTGATCCTCTCATACCATGCTCAGAGTGCTTGCTTAAGCCCATAAAGAGCCTTCTTCAACTTCCATACATGAGATTTTTTATCATACATCTCAAATCCTTCGGGTTGTTGCACGTAGACCTCTTCTTTAATCGAACCATGCAAGAATGCAGTCTTGACATCCATATGATGTAGGTTTCATCCTTGTGAAGTCGCAAGGGCAATGATCAAGTAGATGGTGGTATATATGGCAACAAGTGCAAATAGCTCATCATAGTCTCTACCTTCCTTCTGGGAGAAGCCATGAGTGATAGAACAAGCCTTATACTTTTTCGTACTTCCATCTGTTGCATGCTTTATCTTGTAAAGCCATTTAGAATTGACAACTGTCTTGTCCTAAGGTCTGGGAACTACTTCCTAGACATCATTCTTCATAATAGACTCATATTCTTTGGTCATAGCATCCTTCCATACTTCATGCTTGATGACATCTGAGAATGATGAAGGCTCATTTTGTATGATCGTGCTCATGATGGTCAGGTATCCCTGATACCTATTAGGTTTCTTACTTTCACTGAAGGTTCCTCGAGGTGCAGTGTGCCCTTCAGGATCATCGAGCAACCCCCTAAGCCAAGAGGGCCTCTTCCTAGAAGAGGAAGGCTTAGGTGGATCAATAGGATCCATGGGTTCTTCCACATCAGGCATTGGTTCATCATCTTTTTCTTTCGGTTCCCTAGTGTCAGCTTCTTGAGAGCTCCTCAAAGTCGAAAGATTGTCCACCTTGTTGAGAGCCATATCTTCATCAAATGTGACATCATGACTAGTCATGACTTGCCTTTGACTGGCTACATAGATTCTATAGCCCTTAGTATTTTCACCATAGCCCACAAAGATTCCTTTCTTTGCAGACACACCCAATTTATTCATTTTCTCTTTCGACACATGAAAATATACAAAGCTTCCAAAAATTCTAAAATGAAATACGTCAGGTTTCTTACTGGCGAACATTTCTTCAGGAGTCTTGGAACCCAATGCTTGATGAGGGCATCGGTTTTGTACATATACGATGGTGTTTGCAGCTTCGGCCCATAGAAACTTCGAAATTCTTTGATAATGGAGCATGGAACAGAAAACTTCCATAATCATACGGTTCTTCCTTTCTGCCACACCATTTTTTTTAGGAGTATATGGTGTAGTAGTCTCCCTCTTAATGCTAGCCTCTTTACAAAAGTCATGAAACTCGTTAGATTCATATTCAGTCCCATTATCAGTCCTTAAGATCTTGATCTTCTCTTCAGTTTGATTCTCGATCAAGGCTTTGAAGTTTCGAAACCAAGAGAACACTTCATCCTTCTTTTTCAAGAAGTATATTCAAGTCTTTCAAGAATAGTCATCTGTAAAATTAAGGTAATATGAATATCCTCCCAAGGAGTTCACATGCACCATACCAGATATGTCCGAGTGAACCAATTGTAATATACCAGAGGTCTTGCTTTGGCTTGAGGGGAATGGTCCCCTTTTGAGCTTTCCTTTGGCACATCTTGGACATACACCTTCTTTCTCTATTCAGAATTCAGGCATCCTTGTTACCATTTGTCTTACATCAGGTAGAGCTTTATAATGAAGGTGGGAAAACCTCCGATGCTAAAGTTCAGACTGAAGAGATGTGTCACAGGACATGACTGCTAGCGGACTTCCACTGACCTGATATAATGAATCAACTCGAAACCCAAGAGTGAAGCCATCTTCAACATTATTTTTCCATATATATACCTTGCCATCACTGAAGGTCACCTTGTAGCCTTTGTCATCCATTTCCGAGATGGACACCATGTTCTTTTTGAGGTCAGGTACATATAATACATCTTGTAAGTGGATCGTATTACCTTGATTCAATTTAAGAGAGACATTGCCTGCACCTTTCATGGGATATTTCATATTATCTCCAATGACAATTTCCAGGTTAGTTTCTTTCTCTATCAAATTATGGAGAACTTCTTTGTAACCAGTGAACTGCCTTGTGGCACCACTATCAATAAGCCAAATTCCTAGCAAGTCCGACGGAGCAGAGGTAGACAGAGCAGCTGGTAAATAATATTCATCCTGCTTATTATCAACAATGTTAGATTCATACCTAGAATTTCTAGCCTTCTTGAATGGTTGTCCTCTTCCTTGATTTCCAACACTCCCTTTACCTCTGCTATTAGATTTTCCATTCCTTTGATTGCCATGAGAGGGATTTTGATCATCATCCCAATGTGAGTCCCTTCTATCAGAGCACTCCCTTCCATAGTGACCTGCTTTATCACAAATGTAACATCGTCCTTTTCTTCCACCCTTAGGTCCAACCTTTCTTTTCGATTTAGTCCAGAAATTATTTATTTTCTTAGCATGAGATGAAAAGGTAGCAGGATGTCCTTTAGACATGGGAATTTCTTGCTCTTCTACCCTTGTTTCTTCTTGAATGCATCTTGCCATTAATTCCTCAAAACCAAGAATTGCGTTATTGTTCAGAAGAGTAGTACTGAACACATACCATTTAGATGGTAATCCTCCAAGATTCGTGAGTTCCATTTCCCTATCAGTAATAATCTCCCCAATAGATAGGAGATCGTTCCTGATTTCAGTGATTCTTAAGAAGTATTCTTGCATACTCTCATATTTTCCCTTCTTAATTTCCTTTAGCATATTTCTAAGAAACAACTTGATTTGCATCATTAACTTTAAATAAACTGACCAATCTATCGTAGATTTCCTTGGAGGTGTTGAGGTCAGAGATGTAGGCCACCAAGCACTTGTCGATAGAGTCTTGGATGATATTCTTTGTTTTTACTTCACCGGTTTTCCATTTGTTCTTGACAACATCGGGTGCATTTGATGGAGGCTCAACAATATTACCTCTCACATGGTCCAACACTCCTTGATCTTATAAGGTTAGATCAAGAGACATCTTCCATCTCTGATTGTCAGCTTTCTCATGGAGCTTGTCTTCGATAGGGAAGAGTGTTGAGGACCCCATAGTTCTTTTAGGATAGCCTTGCCAATCTTCTCTTCAGTGATTGCTCTTGCTCTTACTCGGGCTTTGTCTTCACCTCAGCTCTGATACCATGTTAATTTATGGCATCTTCTATGCTTAGAGTAGTTTACTTATCTTTCTTATTATTATCTATAGATTAGCAATCACATGTATATAAACTAAAGTATAGATATAACATTAAACGATCGACAGTAAAACAAGCCAAGACAAGAGACACAAGATGTGGTGACTAGCTAGGGACAAACCCAAATATGGAGAAACCCTTTGATCAAATCTTCCTTCATATTCAATAATTCAGCAAAGAGAAGTAGTACATAAATCTGATTTACATCAATAGCAACAAACCCTAGATCAGCCCTAAACTAGGGCAGACAATATCTTGCAAACCGACTGTCGAACTAGCTTGATTCCTTCACCAAAAAATGCGGGCTTCAGAGGAGAGACAGTTCCACCTACAGTGCAGTTCTAAGAGAGTCTGATGGTCAATGCTGGTCAAACTTCCGATCTGCAGTTGCAGCCCTAGATTTTGCGTCTTCCTTCCACACGTGTGAGAGAAGAGTCTCTTTCTGTGCAGTAGGAGAAGAGCCTCTTTTTTGCGTAGGAGAGAGAGATTTGTGATGAGATGAGTGAGTCCAAATAAGGAAAAGACCTCCTGTATTTATACACAACTGTTGATGATTGAATAGATGCAACTATTGGGCTTCTAAGCCTACATGAGTTGCTGGTCGGATTGATAATTATTCCACAATCAAAATAAATTCATATCTCCGTAAATACTTATCGGGATTAGATAATGTTTAGATCAATCCTACACCTCTCGACGAGAGGAATCTAATAAAAATATTATCAGCCATGAATAAGATGCCCCACATGGAGTTTGTCCCTAGTTGCAAATTTTAACAAGACACTAACCTGGAACCCATATAGAATGCACCACCACTAGTGCTTTTTCTATCATCAACACTTCTTGCCTAATCTGCATCTGTATATGCATGAAGAGTAAGATCTGCATCTCTAGGATACCATAGTCCAAAGTCCTGAGTTCCTTAAAGATATTTGAAAGTTCTTTTGACTACCTGAAGGTGTGATTCCTTTGGATTTGCTTGGAATCTTCCAACTATTCCTATTGCATGCATGATGTCAGGTCGGGTACCTGTTAGATAAAGCAGACTTCCAATCATGGATCTATAAGTTGGTTTATGTACTACTGTTGATTCATCATTTGAGCTAAGACTGCATCCTATTACCATTGGAGTACATACAGATTTAGAATCTTACATTCCGTACTTTCTCAAGATCTGCTTGAGATATTTGGTTTGTGAAAGAAAAATACCATCTTTAGTTTGCTGAACTTGTAGACTGAGAAAATAGGTAAGTTCACTAAGCAAGGACATTTCAAATTCTTGTTGCATTACTGAAGAAAACTTTTGACTCATGGATTCTTCATTGCTACCAAAAATGATATCATCAACATAAACAATAATAATTAGAAATTTATCATTTTCAATCTTTGTATATAAATTGTTATCTGTAGAACCTTTTGTAAAACTTTGTTGGTGTAGATATTTGTCAAGGCAGTAATACCAGGCCCTTGGAGCTTGTTTCAGACCATAGAGAGCCTTTTTGAGTCTTCATACAAGTTTTTCATCATTTCCAAGAATGAATCCTTCTGGCTATTCAATATAAACTTCTTCTTCTAAATCTCCATTAAGGAAGGCTGGTTTTACATCCATTTGGTATACTTTGAATTTTTGAAAACTGGAAAGACAAAGAAACATCCTTATGGCTTCAAATCTAGCAACAAGTGCAAAATTTTCTTCAAAATCTATACCTTCTTGTGGAGCATACCCTTTACAAACAAGTCTGGCCTTGTTTCTAATGACTTCTCCATTTTCATTCAGCTTGTTCTTGAATATCCATTTACTTCCTATAATATTTTTATCATGAGGTCTAGGAACTAATTCCCAAGTATCATTCCTTTCAATTTTCTCAAGTTCTTAATCCATGGCCTTGACCCAACATTCATATTTGCATGCTTCATTTACATTTTGAGGCTCAGTGGAGGATAGTAATGCTAGATAGCTTGAGGTTCCTATAATAGTTCTTCTTGTCTGTACACCAGCCTCCTTTTCCCCTAAAATTTGAGTTTTTGGATGATTTTTCTGAACATACCTAGACAAAGTCTTTTCTTCTACCGTTATATCTTCTTCTAGTGATTCATTGGTTTCTTCTTCAATATAATTTTGATTTGATGTGGGAAATTAATCCCCATCTTCCTCATTGTCATAATATTTTGTTGATTTTATCTATTTTGGATTTTTGCATGCTTCATCAACTACAACATTAGTGCTTTCAACAATTTTCCCAAGTCTTTCATTATAACATTTATATCCTTTACTTTTGGAAGAATAACCAAGAGGAATACCTTCATCTACTCTGGGTTCAAACTTATCAAGTTTTTCATCAGTCCTTTTGATAAAACATTTGCTTCCAAAAACTTTAAAGTATTTTATAGTAGGATTCTTACCATACCAAATTTCATGTGGAGTTTGAGTGCTATTTACCTGAACATTTTCTTTGTTGAGAATAGTCATGGCAGAAAATGCAGCTTCACCCCAGAAGGTTGTAGGAGTTTCAAATTCATCTAGCATGGCTCGAGCCATTTGCTGAACTGTTATGTTCATCCTTTCTACTACACCATTTTGCTGAGGTGTTCTTGCAGTGGATAATTTCCTTTTTATTCCATGTTATTCACAAAAGTCAAAGAATTCATCTAATATAAATTCCCCTCCTCGATCAAATCTGAGGCATTTGATTTTTCGATCTAATTCATTTTCAACCAAAGCTTTGAAGGCTTGGAACTTTTCAAATGCTTCATCTTTATGCTTTAGAAGACCTATCCAACACATTCTGGAAAAATCATCAATGAACAAAATAAAGTATTCTTCTCCACGAGGTGTATTTTTCCTTGTTGGCCCACATAAATTAGTATGGATAAGTTCAAGAGGCTTACTAGCTAACCCTTCTTTTTCCATGAAGTGAACTCTGGTTTTCTTACTAATTTGACATGGTTTGCATATTGTATTTTCTGAGATTCTAATATCTGGAAGATCATGAATAGCCTCGATTCTGCATGATTTTCTTATTTGAGAAAAGCTTAGATGTCCCAATCTTCTATGCCACAACCATTTTTCATCATTTTTGCTTAGATAGCACTGTTGTTGTCCTCCTTTGAGTATGTATAAGTTGTTTTGAGTTCTTGTACCTTTGATCACAGTCTCTCATGTATCAATCTCACGAACAACACATCCATTTGATCGAAACAACACTTCATTTCCTTGATCTCACATTTGACTAACACTCAACAGGTTATGCTTTAAACCATTTACATACATAACATTTCTAGCATTAACCTTTTCTTTCAAGAAAACAAAATATTTACCTTCTATGATAGTTGGAGTGTCATTTCCAAATGAGACATTTTTTTCCTTTTCTAAGGCATTATATGAGTGAAGTTTCTCTTTGTCACCTATCATATGTTTGGAGTATCCACTGTCAATTTACCACTGATTTTCTTGTCCTTCTGCATACGAGGCTATACCACATCTTTCTGTTTGAGATTTTTTCCTTCTCCATATCTTGGGATTTAATGGCATTTTCTCCTTTTGAGGTGTTTGCCAAAATTTTCTCCTGCATTCAGATTCTTCATGACCAAAGCTGTTACAGATTGAGCATTCTATTTCATTTTCAAGAGGAGAAAAGTTATTATAGGAACTTCTCTTGATCCCTGTTACATTCCTTTGATTTCGTGCTTCTCTAGTCATGATGGTTTTGTAAGCAACACATTGAGTAGCTTTGTGCCTAAAATTATGACATGAAAAACATTTCCCATTAAAGAATTTTCTACAACTATCAAATCTATTTACCTGTTGATTGTAGTTTCTATTTATATTCATATTTGGAGCAAATTGAGTATGATTTTCCTGAGGTTGGTTGTGGCTTCTATTGATATTCATCCTTGGAGAAAATTGAGTATGATTTACCTGGTGATTAGCTTTATGCCTTTTCTGATGATTGTCATACTCTTCACTGGTCTTTGCTACATGAAGATAGCTTTGATGGCTTCTATGATTGAGATGCCTCTTCAGTATATCCAAGACCTATCTTTATCAGAGGAGAATGTTGAACTTTGATAGTTTCATTTAAAGTTTCTTATCCTTTAGCAAATCTAAGATTGAGAGATTTTGTTTTCTCAAGATCTTTTCTTAGACCCACAATTTCACATTCTAGTTTTTCATTGTGTTTTTCTTTTTCAGAAAGTTGGTATGTCAAGGTATCTATGATCATATTCTTTTCTTCTAAACAGATTTTGAGTTTAGAGATTTCTTCATGAAATTTTTCCTCTTCTAAAGCATCTCAAAAATCATTATTTTCATAAGCCATGAGAAGTCTATAATCATCACTATTAGATAAACCATCGTTATGTTCATGAGTATAGTAACTCCTTCTATTCACAACTTGTTTCCCATTCCCTTTTGCATATTCCTTTCCTCTTTCATATTTATCTTTATGAGGAAATCTAGCAGCATAATGATCGACTCTACCACAAGAAAATCATTTGAAAGGTAGCTTACCTCTGAACCTTCTAGAACCTCATTGAAGTTTCTTGACAAATTTATCTTATCTTCTTCTTCTGAAATGTGTCCCGATTCATTATGTTCTTACTTTTCTTTTCCTTTTGCTGAAGCTTTAAATGTTCTTCTCTCATATCTAATGGAGCTCCTTTTCTCATCTCAAAAGTAGCTAGGATTCCGTGAAGCTGTGTCATACTGATATTCTGCATATCCTGTTTTTCTTCTATGGCAGACACTTTTGATTCAAATTTAGCAGACAAGGATCTCAAAATTTTATCAACTAAGGTAACTTCCTTTATTTCTTCACCCAGATTCTTCATACAATTAACAACCTCATCTATACGTAAGAAGTAACTAGATATACTCTCATCACTATGCATCATAAGAGTTTCATACTGAATTCTATGAGTCTGAAGCTTAACACGTTTTACCTGAGAGTCTCCTTGGTAGCTCTGAATGATTTTGTTCCATATCTCTTTGGATGCTTTGAGCTGCATGAATTTGACAAACTTTGATTTTGACAAACTTCCCAATAAAGTATTGACAACTTTAGAATTGGTTTCATATTGCTTTTTACCTGTCATGTCTGTAGGAATTGATATTGGAAAATTATATCCTCCTTCCACAATTTCCCAGACATATGTTCCAAGAGATTGTAGATAGGTTGTGGTTCTTATTTTCCAATAAACAAAGTTTCTCCCATCGAAGATTGGCAGTCAGATGGATCCCATGCTTTCGTGATTATTCATCTTTGATGGATCTTCCTTCAAGCGATCAAGCTTCTTCTGAAGGACCTACTTTGATACCAATTGTTGGAAATAATACTAAGAGGGGGGTGAGTCAATATTGCCAGATCAATAATTTTATTTCCCAAATAGATCTATATACGCTACTTCAGTGAAGTGAACTAGCATGTATGTGCAACTGTGATTAGAGAAACCAACGTATATCCAGAGAACTTGTGATTTAGACAATTTATCATGTGTTGATCTTAAAAAATACATCAGTAACTTATTAGATAGTGTAGTAAAAGAAGAATAAAGCATCACACATAAGAAACACACATGAACACCGAGATTTAAGGTGGAAACCTAATGTGGGTGAAAACCATCCACTACTATCATCTCTTCTTTTAATAATAAGAAAATATGTTTACAATATTGTACTGGTGTAGACACATACCAGTACGCAGGCCTCTACCTACAGAAGGTTACAACCTTCTCTCATTCTCCACCTTCTACTGGAAGGGAGCTACAACCCCCTAGCTCTTGTACTAGCCAATATGTTTACTAGGACGTGCCTACAGAAAACTCCACACTTCCACCAGGGACCACGATTCATGAATTTTCAGACTGGATGCTCCTGGAACATATCAAGACATATGAAGAACTTGACTCATCAATAACCCATCATAAATTTAGAAACTCAAACTTCATCAACCAACATGCAGTTAATCTGAAATAATCAGATCACTTTCATCAGAACACTGTGTTGAACCCAAAAACATGTATCAACATTCAGAACCAATTGAAACCTCAAAAATTCATGTGTCAAATTGTTACGCTACTTCAATCAAGAAAACCTGTGTGTATACACTACTTCCTTCAGCCCAACCTGCGTAAACCTCTAAATATTCTGAATCACAAACTGTACCAACCAGCAGAGTACTAAACATCTACTGTCAAATTATAGAACTTTACACGGGCAGGCAATAGAAAACACTTCTTCTCACTTATACAATCAATCAAATATCAACCTCCTTATGCATTCAGATTTACATTCAGATCTAAGAAGACTTCATTGACAGACAACAGTAAAATAGCAGCAACAATAAATCAGCAATACTGATCTGATAGACCAGTCATCTCTGAATATCAAGACTTTCTTTTGTATACGCTACTTGAAAGAATGGAACTTGTGTGTATACGCTCTTTTACTGAGACAAACCTGCGTACAAATCTGCAAATATTGAGTCAGAGCTTTGCTACAATTCTAGACTTCAGAAGAACCCAGATCATGATAGATAACGAATAAAACAGATGCAAAACATCAGATCTAGTCCCAACCAATATCAGATCATTCCAGAATAAGTCATTTCAGTTCTCATGATACTGATCTAATATTGAACTCAAGGTGCACATAAATATTTCAGATCTAGTCCCAAACATAACCCTGCAACATAAAATATACTTCAGATAGAAGTATTCCTTAGAATCTTATTCACTTGCACACTGGCCTTATGATCCTCTCTTCCTTATATACTTAGATCCTTTTTCAATACCTCATACCAAAACCACTTAGGACCAATACCTTGGACCAAAACCTTGGTTTTCCAACATGTACATGATTTTCCTCCTGTGGGAGTGCATGTATATGTATACACTATTTTTGTTCTCCAGACTAGCGTGTATACGTTGTTTTGACTAAGTGGACCTGCGTATACTTCTTAAACTTCTTTACATCAACCTTTTCCTTTTCCTTCTTTATTCTCATCACTAGACCTCAGTTCCATCTTCCTGTTCTTTTGTACCAGTGCCCTGTTACCTCTGAATAGACCTGTTACACTGTAATTTTCCATATTACTTCTGAAATGATTCCTTTCTACTGCCCTACATTTCATCACATCTATAAACACAACTACCATGCATTCTGTCACATCTGATATCTCTCCCGTAGATTCATCTAGTCACGCAGATTCATCTAGTTACCATATACAAATGAGTTGTTCTATTGAATGTGGGTTGCCATCAATTACAACACATGCATCATAATGCCAACAGGATTACAATGTTGTTGTACAAAAAATGGGTTATGCAGCTACCTTGATGTTCAAGTCTACACGAAGTAGAATAATTTGCAGAAATGAAGGAAATAAGGGTCCAGAGCATAGCCCCTTGATTTCACCTCCGCAAGGAGATGCAGAAGGAATCACAAAGGTCTCTCGGCAAAGTGCTATTTAATTGATAAGACAAGGATTTCCACAAATACCACCTCTACCCACACCACCTCCATCTTCACTGCCATCACCTCCAACTTCACCTGTACCACCTTCACCACCACCGTGATTCAATATGGAAAATACAATAAAGTTTCCTGTGTCGAAAGGTTTTGGAAATGAGGATCTGGACCAATTCTGGTTCATTCTAAGAGCTGTATGGGAAGCGCAAGGTGCTACAGATGACCATATAAAGAAAGTGACACTAGTTAGTTCTTTGCAAGATTGCGCACTGACCTGGTATATTAAGTACTCCAACATTAACCCGAATGCAAGAGTCGTGGACATCCAAGCAACACTAAATAGGGAATTTAGCAGGCCTAAATCTGAAGTGTAGTCGATTGTGGGATTCAAAGAGATCATGAAACTACTAGGAGAGACTCCTTGGGAACTAGATCAAAGGCTAAAATGTGCGATCTGTGAAGCCAATATGAATTTGACAGATGGACAACATCGGGAGTTGTTTGTAGCTTCGCTACTACCACACTTAAGGAGTGTGCTATCGCAGCCGAAGATAACAACTCAAGCAGACGCCTTAGAGATCGTTATGTGGCTACATGAGACCCTGATGCAAGATCCTAACCTAGGATTTCAACAGATCCATGAGCATCTGAAGAATCTATGCCTTGAGATGCAAAGTCTGAAATAGGATAGGATTGTTTGGCTAGAGGTATGCAAAGAAGTATGGTGTGTAAAATGCAAGAGTTAGGGTCATGACAAAGGCCACTACTCGGTCTTTACAAATTACCTTGCAAGAGGAGGAATGATGCTTTTAAGGCCGAAAGCTCAAGTAGGACCTTGCGCGATGCCTACTTTATGGTATGTTATCTGTCAAATAGCAGAAAAACATGCCACGGATAACTGTCACTTGTTACAGAAGTATATGCAAACTCTGGAACTTTTGTAGGTCGGTGGGACATGACAAGTGTACTTGCAAAAGCTATAAATTGATGATGGATAGAACACTTTCCTACAGGGTTCAAGTCAAAACGTGGCCCCTTGAATAGAATGTAGGGATGGTGCGGATAGGATTTCAGAGCTGTGGATGAGGCCGACGTGGAGGAGGACCTAGTAGAGGTCGTGAACAGTTGATTTTCCACAATTGCGGAGGGCAAGGACACTATGCCCATGATTTCACTAATTCAACACACCCGTCGTGTAAGTATTGCATGTTTTTTTATCACGAAACAAAAGATTTTCCTATACTGATAGCTAGGATATGTGGCAAAGGAGCACTACTACCTCCCCTAACTTAAAACCTGCAGATGATGAGGTCTGAGCCACGCGAGGAAGATCTGAACGTAAACATAGTGCTCTGAAGTGGAATTGCGAGGGGAGGTGACAAGGGAAAATAGTCGGAAGATAGTACATGGGTTTGCAAATCCCCGATAAAAGAAGACGAGTTTGATTTGGAGCACACTTGGGAAACCTTCATGGAAGCTATTAGCTCCAGTCTTCGCAGCCTGTCTCTAGGGATCAACATGAGCTCTTACTATGTCTGGTCTTGTTAGATGTTTTGCACATGATGTTCAACCCAAAACATGTCACAAGTGTGTCCATCAGAAGAATCCTAGAAAAATATTTCCAATGGTATATCACACTCCATAACCAATTCCTAGACTAGAAGATATGATCGAAATGAATGAGTGATTCTTGGTTATGCAAGTTTTGATGTTAGTTGTTGCACACAATGACAAGTTTAGTACAAAATCAGTTTCTGAAATAATGGTAAGGAAATTTTCAAAAGTGAAAGAGGTCTTTGTTCATAACATACCAAATAACAAAAACCGCCTTCAGTTTATGCACAGGTGCTACTATGTGGGAGATATACAGTGATATTTGGAGCCTACATTAAAACAAAGCAAATTTTTCATATTTTTACTGTTTTAGTCATTTTAGCGTGGTGCCATTTTATAACACATGGAAAGTAATTTTGAAAAACCCAAGGAGGTTTTTGTTAAACATGAGCCATATAAAAAAAAACACTTTTAGTTTATTCATAGGTGTCATGAATTGGGATAAGTGACTAGATCGTTATAGCTCATTTCCACAGATTTAAATTTTTATTGATTTTTTGTTTTAGAGATGATTTTGTGGCAGAGACTACGAGAAACTGGAAATGAATTTCCAAAATTTGAGAGATTTTTTTCTCCAACATTGCCATATCTACAAAAACCTCTTTCCATTTTGTAATGGGTGCTATGGTTTAGGAGATACGAGTTCATCTTCAACACCTATTTTCAGAAATTCAGCCCAAGTTTAATGTAATTGATTCTATTTTGAAGAAAATGGTTGAGCTCAATTCCCTTAGTACAAGGATGAGAAAATGTATATATTTTATGAATTTCATAGTGTAGGGGTTGGACTTTGGCAGAGGATTGGACTCTTGTGGATGCATTGAGCATTATTGTACATCACTTCTACAGTTTGGCAAGGAAATAAACCAGGGTTTTGCAGCATTTTGTGGGATTCTTGTGGTAATGTGAATTAGCATAGTTTCCTTCTCAGTTATTCAGTGATCTTATGTTTATGTGTGCCATCATCTCTTTTATTCTTCATAGCTAAATGAATCAAGTGTAAAAGGTAGAATTCATTGGTGTTTCAGTGCTCTACCTTAGGGTTTATTTAGTTTTACATGTTTTCTACTGTTTGAAGAGGAATCATGACATTTGCATGCCCTCTCCAACTCCTCACCAATATTTACACTCACCATTACACTCATTTCAAAGTGCTAAGACACTTTTCTACCTCACCCCACAGAAACCTCTGCAAATCTGTGTTTATTCCCTGGACCCAAAGCTGCCTTCCCCATCTGATCTAGCAACCAATCATTAAAATCAATCAAACTCCTATGAGCAAGCATACTAGCCTAAAATTAGTTTTTATATCAGTGATCTCAGGCCTTCCTTGATATATTTTCATTGAGATTGACAAGGAGGGATCCCTCTCCTAACCTGGTAGGGCTAGCTACCAGGTTAAGCGTGGTTTGATGTTACCCTAGACCTGCATTACTTCAACCTGAGGTAAATTTAGGCCCTAACAGAAGCTAAGAAGATCTTTGCTGAGGCCTCCACTTCAGGAAGAAAACATAAGCCTAAGTCGGAGATGAACCACTATATGCTAACAACTGTTATGAAACCAGCTCAAGAAAAGATAGAAAAGATAGATCAACACCTTAGAATTCAGCCTCTTTGAGGGGGAAACCTCTACATTACATAAATGAACAATTCTTGGATGATACAAATGAAAAGACCTCCTTTCTATATATAGGAGTCTAAGGGGTCATAACATAATCCGAGCCTACATAACAATAATAATGTAAGGGCACAATAATAATAACAGTGGGCTTCTATGGGGCACAATAGTAACAATATGGGCACAATATGGGCACAACAATATTAATAAGGGGTACAACTACAATAGTAATGGGGTAATCACTAGTATTATGGGGACCCAACATGCCCCTCTCCTTCAAAAAAAGTGTTGTCCTCAACGCTTGAGTAGTTCTG
>APFE030475691.1:58195-78175 GCA_000404065.3 Pinus taeda | reverse complement strand
GAAACCCTAGAACTCCAAAAGCTTGATACAAATGTTATGAAACCAGCTCAAGAAAAGATAGAAAAGATAGATCAACGCCTTAGAATTCAGCCTCTTCGAGGGGGCAACCTCCTTTACATTACATAAATGAACAATTCTTGGATGATACAAATGAAAAGACCTCATATCTATATATAGGAGTCTAAGGGGTCATAACATAATCCGAGCCTACATAACAATAATAATGTAAGGGCACAATAATAATAACAGTGGGCTTCTATGGGGCACAATAGTAACAATATGGGCACAATAGGGGCACAAAAATATTAATAAGGGGTACAACTACAATAGTAATGGGGTAATCACTAGTATTATGGGGACCCAACAACAACTTTCCTTGAAACCTGTATGAAGTTATTGCCGATAGTAAGGTTGTGCAAGGGTTGCAGTAACTTATCAATAGACGTGCTGGGATTGTGCCAGGTGAACCACGCGTAGTCTGTAAGATCAAAAAATATAAGACAAGAACGGGACAAGAAATGAGACTCACCGCACAGATCGTAGAATACTAAATGGATCAAGTCATTCAGGATTTGGGATCAGATGCGAATGTTCTGCCAAAATAGACATGGGAGCGAATGGGGAGACTTGCACTACAATGATCTCCAATTCAGCTAAGGATGGAAAATCAGCAGAAAATAATACCCATGGGGTGGTTGTAGGAGTAATCGTGGATACTGAGGGAGTGAGCATGCTGGCAGATTTTGAAGTCATAGAGATTGATGATGATAGCAATTCCTATCCCGTGCTCTTGGGAATTGACTAGGCTACTGATATGAACGGGGTAATAAATCTGAAGAAGTGAAAGATGATATTTGAGAAGAAGTCACTACGCGTAATTATACCACTGGATCCTGCTAAAGGATTGTGCTATATAGAACCAGTCCACGACTATGAGAGCGATGATGATCTGGACTGGATCTATAAGTTAACAATGCGAGACCAAGACTGGGTGAATCCCACCACAGATGGGTGGATTACATGGGAGCACGAGAGCTCCTGCACTTCAGATTTCGATGAAGAGATGGAACGTTGGCAGAATCAGTTACATGAAGTAACTACGTTGAATTCAAACATGATGACCTGGTCATTACACTACGTACCGTCAGAGGTAAAAAATCTGCATATTTTTTATGGTCTAAATGAGGTAGATGTCTTTTTGGATGCATTTGAAAGGGAAGTGCTAGAAAAAACAACGATTCCAGGCCTTGGGTTGGCTACTACGTGCTACACTGGCAAGATGGTGGGGTACGCACAAGCGGAGTTTCGACGATTGGTGCGAATGTAGGAAAATGATTTGAACATGATTTGGGAAGCCTTAGATGTGACTGACAGACAAGTACGATGGCTAGAATGATCCACGCATGTATCTAGCCAAGTGGACGCAGGCTTATGGAGAAAAGCCACAACCTGAGAAGGTGCACCTATACTCGGCGCTAGAGTACTTGGTCAATAAGCATGTGTTTGGGGGGCGCATCTACAGATGGATATTATTGTTCTGGGAATACGATTTTGAAGTTGTTGTGAATCTTGGATGGTTGAACGCGACACCTAAACACCTGTTCCGCATCGAGACAGGGGAGGAACCCACTAATTTGGAGGAAGGATTACCTGATGCATAGATTTTTTTGTACGCGTCATGGATGGAAATTTAGAGGATAAAATACATTTCCTAACAACAAGAACTATGCCAGAGGGATACTCGGTCCAGTAAAAGAAGGAATTAGTGGTGCGTGCGACAAATTTCTCTATCATTGTTGAGCATCTATACAAGATGGGGAATGATGAGATACTGTGAAGGCATGTACCTAAGTTTGAACAAAGCAGCATCCTCATAGACGCTCATGGGGGTGCTGGAAGAGGACATTATGTAGGAAGAGAAACCGCGCAGAAGATTCTGCGCACAAGGTTGTGGTGGCCAACCCTTAATTAGGTTTAAAAAGCATATTGCAAGACATGCAAAGTATGTCAAAGAAAAGGTAGGCCATCGTAGAGGGATGAAATGCCTTTGAATCCACAAATGACGTTGCAACCCTTCAAGAAGTGGGAAATAGATTTTGTAGGACCAATTCAGCCCCAAGGAAAGACAGGCACATGGTATATTATCACTGCGATGGGGTACTTGACTTGTTGGGAAAAAGTGGGACCGGTGAAGCAACGAATGGGCACAATTGCTGAAAATTTTCTCTTTGAGCATGTATTGATGTGACTTGGATGCCCAAATATTTTGATGAGTGATCGGGGTATGCACTTTCTAAACGAAACGATCGATGCACTGATGGAAGAATTTCAGGTGTATCATCAAAAGAGCACACCTTATCATTCACAGGCTAATGGAACAGTGGAGGCATTCGACAAAGTGCTTGAAAATGCACTGAACAAGGTATGCAATGCTCAGTGAAGTGATTGGGACCTACGCATACCTGTAGTATTATCGGCCTATCGGATGACATGCAAGAAGCTGATGGGACAGACACCTTTTAGGCTTGTCTATGGAGTGGAGGCCATAATGCCTATGGAATACATCATGCCTAATCTTCGCATAGTAGCGCTCACAAGTATGATGGTTCGTGGAGCTTTGAAAGAGAGGCTCGCGTAGTTGGATGAGCTAGAAGAAGAGATATTCTTGGCTAGATTTCACCAGCAAGCCCAAAAGTAGCGTGAAAAGGGCTTGTCATGATCGACATATTAAGTTGCACACCTTTAATGTGAAGGACTTGGTGTTGTTGTATGATAGTAAGTTTGATAAATTTCCAGGGAAAATTAGAATACATTGGCTGGGGCCGTATGTTATTAAGGAGATTACCGATGGTGGCGCTATCCAGTTGGTTAAGTTAAATGGATATCCCTTCTTAGGAAAAGTGAATGGCAGTCGTTTGAAGCCATACATAAGTGGCCCGACCATCTGACTATCCAACCGAAGCATAGTCTCACCACTCTAGGAAGCTAAAAGGAGGCACGAGACTATAAACTACACTTCCCAAGAGTTGCACGATGTCAAGACTACATGAAGCAACGAAGTGTCACATGGTCCACGACAGCATGGAGATAGTAGGTCGATCAGAAAGTGACCATTAAAATCATTATTCATGATTTGATGGTTGGTTTCAAGCCAAATGGAGTGGGTGGTAGGCATTTAAGGCTAACTTTATGGGCCAAATTCTTGAAAATATTCTACCAATCTAGCATTAATGGACCGAATGGGGGGGGGGGGGAATGGTCTAATTCAAATTCAAAAGGCCCTATAAATTACAAGTGGCTATCTAGCGAAAAACACTTCGCATTTTGAGAACTAAGTTGTTGCACTATCAAGTGTGTATGGACCTTTAGAACTTTGAGGCTTTGAGAGAAAATTAAGTGTTTGAAACATTGCCAAAGGAGACGTAGGACCTTCTAACTAGAATGATGTTGACACCAACAAAATCCACATAGGAAATTGCGGAAGTGGAAGTCCTAGAGAGCGCCGAAATAATTATTGAGGTCCCTAAATCATCGTGAACACCGAGACCCAAGAAGGATAAGTAGGCCATGATCCAGGTACGTGTCTTGCCCAGAAGTTCACTAAGGACCAAGGTCACATTACAGGAAAAGGGAAAGGCCATTAATCTGGAGGCTGATGAGGAGGAGTCTAAAAACAATCTTGGTGGAGGAGGAGGATGTAGAGATGGATGTTAAAACCCAAGGTGCGGACCCTATTACCAGGCTATTGGAATATGTTCCTCCATGCAAGGGTAAAACCAAGGTGCCTAAAGATTTAGATGAGAGCAAGAGATCTCTGCAAACTCTTCTGCTCCCAGATGATATTATTTTTGAGAGACCACACTTGGGGCAAGTTCCCATGTTGAAATTTGAAGACTGGCACCTTGTAGACCATGAGAAGTTATCACATTTAGCGATTATGAATCTAATGTGCTAGAGGATTGATGAGACTACTAGAACAATTCAATTGTGCACATGGATCAGAGGTGTAGAGAAAGCGGGATTACTAAACCTGCTATAGGTGTCGCATTACCACCGCACCCCAGTGACTGTCTTCGTCATCAGGAAGTTGCTCTACTTGGTGCATGATGGGTGTTTGTGGCTAGAGGAGCCCATCCCCATCATAGACCATCTAATTCACTAGATTACACGGCTGCCCTACTCAGGAGAGGATCCAGCTAACATTTCAGAGGGAAAATGTAGCGAGTTGGCCCTTGCAATAACAATGAAGAAGAGGTTCAAGTTGGAGAAGAATAAGCGAGGATACACCATCTCCAGCATTAACAACCCTGTCGTCAAGGTCACGACACAAATCCTAGCAAAGAAGGTGATGTGGAAGTGCGTGCAGATGAGCTGCACGTGCCCATGGTTGCATTCACGACCCAATGTGTAGAAGGAGTCGAGTTCAACTGGGTGAAATATCTATGCGGTGAGTTCCTTGTGAACTGTCGCGAGGCACATGAGCAGGGAAAACCATTTCACTATGCATGGCTCTTATTGTCGATAGTACTCATGGAATGGGAGTTACCTAAAGGTATCCGGTTACCTTCGGTCGCGTAGGACCTTACAGAGACAGTGAAGTACCCTTCGTTGTGGGTGACCAAGGACACGTAGAGGATAAATGAAAGAAATATATTTTGGATATTAATGGAGATGAATATCTGAATGGGGATCAATCACAAGCCATGGTTTTCATCCATAGTATACAAAAGTTTACAGAGATTTGCAGAGTTCAAAGCAGATTTCCACCATGTCTTCATCAGGGTGCGGAAGGACCCTAGGAAGATGTGGCATGATTTACCATACCTGATGACTAACGATGTAATATTTGTAGTCCTTGAGTCTTGGCCGTTGGAGTGGTGTGCTCCAGCTAAATCCATGGTGGAAATGGACAAGTCTGTCATGTAGTGAAAGAAGGAAGAGACAAAGCTTCGAATGGCGCAGCTGGCAGAGAAGTGCAGGAAAAAGGAAGAAGTGGCTAAGGCCCAAGCAACGCGCGATGCTGTGAAGTTGGAAGAACAATAGAAAACAAGAGAAGAAGAGTGCAAAGGACAGAAGTCACTTTCTCCCAAACTAGAGATAGACATAGAACAAGGTGGAAAAGACCCACAGATGACGTCCACCCATAGCCACGAGAGAAGACAATGATGCGAAAGAAAACCAAGGCATCCACAACATATTTTGACCCAATCACCCTCACTGATGGGGATTTGCATGACATCTGCGAAACAGTGAGGGATGTCACTGTAGAGGCCCTCTAACAATTTGAAGAACAGTAGAAACTGGTACTGGGGGCTCTTTGAACAGAACTATAGGAGTTGTAGGTGCGCACTCCACAAGCTGGCATAGTGTTCACTAGCCTCGTGATTGGCACTTCAGCTGTCGAGGAAATGTTGCGCACAAGGGTGACCAACATGATAGTGTTACCAGATGGGGCAATTACTACAGAAAAGGAGGCTGAAAGGGCTATGGTCAATAGTTTGAAAGGGGTTAGATTAAATATGGCCATGCTCCCTCGAGAGACGCTCTATCTCTTGCAAGATGGAGTCACTGAGGAACTTCGATCCAAGGAGAGTTGCGCATTACATGTGTTGAGCAAGTGGCACATCAACATTGAGTAGTTGGGCCTATAGTGCAACGAGGCAGTAGAGAAGAACATGAAGATAATGTAGGTTGTAGAGGAAGCCTACCAGATGGTCCCAATGTTGGACATTCATGCAGAAGAACTAGTGGAGATGCACATCCACAAATTGGCCACAAGGGTGTGTGACACTACAACAAAGATGGCCAGGGTTCAGCTGTAGTTGAACCTATAGATCACAGAACTACAATTGAAGGCTCTAACTTCAACTCCACTAAAAATCAAGGAACAAACCACTGCTGTTATAGCAGCAACAACGACGATTGATAATGCAGTGGTAGACTGCATGCAGTTGTTCGAACAGTCATTCGAGGTCCTAACCACCCTGAAGAAGGACCCGAATGTAGAGCACATAGAGACAAAGGCATGTGATCTAAAACAAAAGTATGACGAAGTAAAAGGGACCACATAGACGGTTTCCCTTACACAGAGGATTGCAAGGATGCAGGAGGTAAAGGCGCTCAAGGAACAGGTGGATGCCACTCGGCATAAGGAAGAAGTCTTAAAAGTGTGGCTACAACCATGGATTGATGAGGCTTATACAATTATAGCCTCCATTGAAGCAAAGCTTGTGAAACTACAAGAAAATCAGTAGAGGATTCAAGGCAGTAGTTCAGTAGCAACAACCACTGAATAGTGCGTGGAGAAAGTTCAGTAGGCAGCCACTCAGTATGTTGCCGAAGTTGCAGCAATCCAAACAGATCTGAGAGGTCTTTACGCTAAGATCTTCACACCTATAGAGTGACTTGAGGGAAAGTCACGATGTTTGTGTTAGGGGCTTGTTGGGCATGGGATCCCCGAAGGGGAGTTTTGGGGCATAAAGCCCATATTTTGGTCCAATTTTGTAATCCTAATGTAAATGCTCCACATTTTGTGGTCGTAGAGCGCGTAGTTGTTAAAGATTCATAGGGTTGTCCGCCCTTATTTTGATAATCTAATGTCAGTTGTAAAAGATCTATGCATGGTCCACAGACCATGGGATTGTATAAATAGGGCAAAGCTCTAAGAATTTAAGGCATCGATAACTAATCAATGACGAAGAATTGAGTCATATATTGGGAGTAGAAGTCTAAGTTTGGGTCGTAGCATAGGTAGAGGCTATGAAGCTGAGTGCGCAGAGGTGTAAAACTTTTCAGTTGAGTGCGCGGACCCCTGCAACTAAGTGCGTAGGGTGAGTCGAGTCTGTAATCATCTTGAATTATCAATAAAGAGAAGTATTCTATAAATTATGCGTCTTTATTTCTGGTTTATTCATCTGTTATATTGGGTATGGATTTCACTTCTAATGCTTATATGATGCGTGAATGTGTATAACTGTATTGGTTAAGTGAACACAAGTAAGAAAATCTGTTTATGTGAAGCTAACTAAGATCAGTTAATAAGATAAGTAAGTTACTTAGCGTAGTTTTGGAAATATCACAGTTTGCTACCCTAGCAGCACGAAAGTAGATCAACCCCTGGTTAGGGCTGCGCGAAAGCCGATTGTAACAGTTCACGAAGGTACTGAAGGGTAGAACAGAGGAATAAGAAACCTGCATGAAGGTAGGTATAGTTGGAATAAACTGACATCACATCCATCTCAAGGGTGCAGAAACTTGTTTCCAGCACCCCCCCATACTGCTTCGAGTGAGACTTCAGTTCGCACTCCGCAAGCTGATGCAGAAAGGGCCAATAATGTAGGGATGTTTTTTTCTAACTAAATTTGAACCTAGATTAGGCCCCCATAACCCAACATTACTAGCTGGGAGTTGTTTTCTTTGTCTTTGAACATCGAGGTTCATGTGCCTAGGGACTGATTAGTGTCGCTTGTGTCAAATTTCTTTCACTATAGAGGGAGAGGGTGGAAGTGAGTCTCAAGTTGAAAGGGAATAGTCCCAACTCTACTAGAGACACAAAACACAACAAGACATGTGCAACATCCGAAAGAGTAGTCCACACAGATGCGGTAGTCAAAAATGCAATGTGGATAGATAACATGTACAACATCCATCAGAATAGTCCACATCAGTGCGACGACATTATTACAAGTTTACAAGAATGAATCTATCGAGTGTCTAGCGAGATAGTCCATACGGGCAAGACAACATTAACAACTAATGCAACACATTTCCAATAGCATATGTACTAAAACAACCGATATAATTCAATTTTCTTAATACAGGTTAAAGAAACATGCATTACAAGCATCCAAAGAATAGTCTTACAAACAAATACAATACATGTGTGAAAATGTGCTAGCATGTTAACAGGCTTCTGAATTAAGCGAAAGTTCCATGACACATCCGTACACCATTACATCACTAACCCCGAATATGGGGCATTGGAGCCACTGCTCACTCCTCAAAGAAAATATTACAGACTCTCAAGTCTATGTGGGATGAGCCAAGGTGAAAAGTCCTTTGCATGTACAAATGAGGGGTATATATAGCCAAGGGTGAAACTGACCCTTGTGACTATTCAACTTCCCTCATGACTATTTGACTTACAAGACTCTTCAACTTTACATGTGGGTCCGTTGGACTTCCACATTAAATTACATTGATTATAATAGTATGGCCCATAGTAGTGATGTGGCCTAGATGACTCATGACATGAAGCGACACGACAGTGATGGTATGTTCATGTTGATGGTGGTGTCCATGTCAAGTTGTAGTGCTTCTGAGTGATGAGTGTACTCTTGGTGTATCATAGCTTCACCTCCGCATGGAAAGGTGTGTGAAGTCTTCTATGGTCTTGATGTTTGCTTGATTTTGCACATGCATGTCTCTACTTCAATTGTACTTAGCGTGCCCCATGTGTTTTCCCATTCAGAAACAAGTCTCCTAACATGCAATCCTTGTTCATCCCATTCATCGTCGCGCCATGTCTCATCCGTGTACCTGTATTTTCAATCACTCATGACGAGACAACATCAAATCCAAAAATCTCCTAGTCTACCACAATGTATTATCTTTCATTTTCGGATGTAGGTGACCGGGAGAGAGGAAAAGGATCTAAAACGGCACATAGCACATTTCAAGCCGGGATGCAAGCTCTAGGCACTATCAATAAAAATTGTACAGAGTTCAATAGGAGTCTGGGATGAGCAATCTAGATCAACAATGACTTTCTGTGGGATTTGGCTTGGCTGGAGGGAAGATCTGAATAATTTTTCCAGGGAGACAGTGTAGGCAGCAGGGGGACATCAACAGTGAAAACTACATAGATTCTCCAAGGAGGATGACAGTGGACTGTAGGAGGCTGCTGGCCAAAACTATGCAGAGCTGAGAGGTAAGCCTGTAGGAAATCCCTACGTGGTTTTTGGGTTGGGTGGGATGCTGAGCATCTTGGAGGTAGCCCATGAAAACTGAACAGTTTTTAGGAGGAGTAGTGTAGGTTTTAACCCCATACAGAAATTTCCTGCATACGAATTCTAAAATGCAGAAAATACACAATACAAAATCATAACACATAAAACACATATACATAGAGATTTTCCCCTGGATCCAAAAACCAGGACTACCAGACTGATTTTTCATTATGTTCCTTTCAATGTTACAATACATATTTATACATGCCGAAGCATCCAATATCATGGACCGAAAACCATTGCATCCAAAACCATGTGCAAAAACCATGCAAAAAACCATAGGTAGGTCCACACAAACTAATATAGGGTCCAAAAAAAATTCCTTGGGCCGCTGCCCCGGACCTCGTAGAGGGGGGTTACTCGCCCCCCTCAAACCCCCTAGATAGGGGGAGCTGTCATCCACACTGTGACCCCCTTTCTATGCAATCATCGCAACAAAACCCCCCAGTTAACTAGGTCGTCTAGTCATGGAAAGAGTATAACACAAACCAACATTCTCCCAGTTGTTGTTTTCTTTCCATAGGGGGCCACATGAGAGCTTAGTCATGTATCCAGCCTTGCCACTCCCATTGTTTCTCTACACCAAGAGAACTTCTAAGAGCTCACATATTTTGTCAATGCATCTGCAGTATTCTTCAAAGTGTTCACCTTTACTAGCAACACCTTTTTCTCTTCTATCATATCCCTCACAAAGTGATACTGAACATCAATGTGCTTTGTATTTGAATGGTAAGCAGGGTTCTTTGCCAAGAAAATTGCACTTTGGCTATCACAGTCTATCCTTATAGCTCCCTATACTAACCCCCATACTTGAACACAATCTCTGCAACTAAGCTACTTCCTTGCTTACATGAGTGGTTTCCATGTATTCTACCTCTGTAGTTGATAGTGCCACTACATATTGTTTCTTACTCATCCAACTGACTGTACCTCCAAATAGGTTAAACACATACCCACTTGTAGAGCTTCTCTGATCCATATCTCTAGCCCAGTCTGCATCAAAAAAGCCACGAATATCCAAAACTCTGTCCAATCTTGGTCTTCCTTGGTAGCACAAACCATAATCACTAGTGCCATGCAAATATCTAAAAACCTGGTTCACTGCTGTCCAATGCTCCTTCCCTAGTTTTGACATAAACCTAATCAATACTCCCACTGCATGTGCAATGTCTGGTCTAGTACAAACCATCGCATACATCAGGCTACTGACTGCACTTGAATATGGAACACGAGACATGTCCTCTTCCTCTTATTGTGTCTTAGGACACTATTCAACAGATAACTTTACACCTACAGGAATAGGAACCTTCATCGGTTTACTATCCTGCATATTAAACCTCTGCAATATTGTCTTGACATACTTCCTCTAGTTTAACTAGAGATTCCTATTTGCCCATTCTCTTTATATTTCCATGCCCAAAATATAGTTTGCAGCACCAAGATATTTCATGTCGAATTTGGAGGACAATTGGGTCTTCAAATCCTGGATAATTTCTTTGTCATTTCCAACCAGCAACATGTCATCCACATACAAGACCAAATAAATAACACGGTCACCAATTAATTTAAAATACCCACAGTGGTCTACTTTTATTTTGGTGAAGCCAAGTCCCCGTATAAATGTATCAAATTTCTAATACCACATCCTGGGTGACTGTTTTAGCCCATACAGAGACTTCTTTAACTTGCATATCAGTTCTTTCTTACCCTTCACCGCAAAGCCTTTAGGTTGCTTCATTTAGATCTCCTCTTCCAGATCCCCATGGAGAAATGTTTTCTTCACATCCATCCATTCTACCTCAAAATCAAAAGCAACAACAATAGATAAAAGTAATCTAATAGAAGCTACCTTGGCAACGGGAAAAAAATTATCACCAAAATCAATTCTCAACACCTGGGAATAACCTTTTGCTACCAACCAAGCTTTGTATTTCTCCACATTTCCTCCTACATTTGTCTTCTTCTTGAACACCCATTTGCTACCAATGGGTTTCCTTATATCCAACAACTCCGCCAGATCCCAAGCCTCATTTTTGTGCAAATATGCCATTTCATCAACCATGGCCTCTTTCTAGAGTTTTCCATCCTATGAATCTACTACTTCCTTCACAATTTTGGGATCATCATTACTAGTAGATAAAGAAAAATTTGAACAGAAAGCTGATGGAATATACCTTTAAGGATACCTTATTTCTCGAACTGACCTTCTCACAATAGGAGTTTGTGGCTCTTCATATTCTGATTCCTCTTCCATTGTAGAGTCTGATTCTTCCTCCTTTAGCTCAAACTCTATCTTCTTAGGTTCCTTTGATGAGACTTCATGTTTAATAACATTTTTCACCTCTCTGAACACCACATCTTGGTTGTACACAACCTTCCTTATTACTGGGTTCCAAAGCTTATAACCCTTTAAACCATCCTTATACCCAATAAAGATGCACTTTTCAGATTACTATCCAACTTTTTTCTTTTCTCCTTTGGAACATGTACATATGCATCACATTCTAAATACACTCAGATGTGAAAGAGAGGGTTTCTTACTAGTCCATACCTCTTGTGGAGTCTTATCCTCCAACGTTGATGAAGGTGATCTGTTGACCAGGTAACATGTTGTCTCCACTGCCTCTACCTAGAATTCATGTCCTAACCCAACACCACTGAGCATGCTTCTTGCCCTTTCCATCAACATCTTGTTCATTTGTTTCTACAACTCCATTTTGCTCAAGTGTGTATGGAGTAGTCTTCTGTCGTGCTATACCACACTTCTTATAGAATTCTTCAAATTCCTTGCTGCAAAACTCTCCACCGTTATCTGTCCTCAGCACCTTTATCTTCTTCTCTGCAGAGCCTTAAATTTGTTAAACCTGTCAAATACTTCAGATTTCTTCTTGAGGAAATATATCCATGTATTCCTTGAGAAGTCATCTATAAATGATACATAATACACAAAATTACCCAGTGATGGAACCTTCATAGGTCCAAACACATCATTGTGCATAAACTTTAATATCTGTTTCGCCCTCTTACCACCAGAGGGGAAACTCACCTAATTATGCTTCCCATATACACAATTTTCGCAGAAATAAAAATCCAAAGAGCTATTAGTCATACCTTCTACCATACCTTTATCATGAAGTATTTGAGGGCCCTTCTCTCCAATATGTCCAAGCCTTTGATGCCATAACATGGTATTTTCTCCAGAGACCACTAGATTTTCTACTCCACTTTTAGGAATCACAAAACTGTTTCACCCATCAATAACAATGCTACCTTGCAACTACTACAAAGTTCCAATCCGAAATCCCCGCATCAATACCAGTGCTCCCCAGACCATCTTGCAGGTATCCTTCTCGAACATTGTTTTAACACCTGCATCATCGAGCTTGCTTATGGAAATCCGATTTCTGGCCAATGTAGGCATACACAAAACACCTGGAAGTGTTCTAGCCCTTCCACCTTGCAACTTCAACTTTACACTTCCAGTACCAACTATTCTATCCTTCCTATCATCCCCTAAGAATACATCACCACCATCATATTTCTCATACTCGTAGAACCATTGTCTACGGGGAGTGAAGTGAAAGGATGCACCTGAGTCAATCAACCATGCCTCATGATCTACATGTGTACTTGAAGAAGCCAAGTACACATCCCCACCTTCATCTGAACTGGTTTTTGCCTCTGCAAAAGGAGCATCATCAGAGGCCTTTCCTTTGTTAGGAGCTTTAGATTTACAGTCCCTTTTGTAGTGCCCTTCCTTTTTTCATTTCCAATGCACCACCTTTATAGTTTTCGTGGATATTTAGATCTCCCACTCGATGACTTATTTTTGTTTCTGTTCTGTGACCGACCTCATATAGACAAGGCATGCCCATTCTAGCTCTCCATATTTTTTCCATCTCATATCCTCCATAAAAAAGGATGAGACTATTTCATCAAACTGCAAGGCAGTTGCATTGCTACCTATAGAAATAACCAAACTATCCCACGAATCTGGTAGAGAACACAACAAACTAATGCACTTATCTTCATCCGAAATTTTAATATCAGCACATAATAACTGACTTAACATAGTATTAAATGTGTTTGGATGCTTTATCACTGAGTCTCCATCTTTCATCCCTAGGTTATACAACTTTTTCCATAGGAATAGTTTATTCACCAGAGACTTAGATTGGTACAAGGTCCCTAACTTGTCCCACAAAGCCTTCACTGTAGCTTCCCCTAATACATTCAGCAATACTAAATCTAAGACACACAATCGTATTGTGCTCTTTTCTTTCTGATCCAACTTCTTCCATTATTCATCGGACACTCCTGTTGGTTTAGTACCTGGATCTACCACGATCCATTGATATTTATCTACCAACATATCCTCCATCTTGAGTTTCCATAACTCAAAAGTCTGATCATTAAATTTCTCAATCTCTCTCTTTCCACTGCTCGCCATCTTCTTTCACCACCAAAATCGATCCCACTGATCTTCCACTGAACAGGGTCTACCATAGGCCCTAGTGAAACCCATCAACAACAAAGGCATCCCCTTGAAGCCAAAACAAATCTAATACCAGATTTAGGTTTTAACCCCATACAGAAATTACCTGCATACGAATTCTTAAACACAGAAAATAAACAATGCAAGAGCATAACACATAAAACACATATACATGGAGATTTTCCCCTGGACCCCAAATTCGATACTACCAGATTGATTTTTCATTATGTTCCTTTCAATGTTACAATACATATTTATACATGCTGAAGCATCCAATACCATGGACCAAAAACCATCCCGTCGAAAACCATGTGTGAAAACCATGCACAAAACCGTAGGTAGGTCTACCCAACCTAATATAGGGTTGAATTTTTTTTTCCTTGGGGCGCTGCCCCGAACCTTGTATAAGGGGGCTACCCACCCCCCTCAAACCCCCTGGATAGGGGGGGTTGTTGCCCCCCCACTGCACAATCAACACAACGAAGGGGGGGCTCTGCCCCCCTCTAATCCCTCGATTAACTAGGTGGGCTAATCATGGAAAGAATATAACACAACCCAACAAGCAGCAGGTTGGCTGTCAGGGTGGCTAGCTAACAGAACAACCCAAATTTTGATGAAAGTGTAGTGACAAGAAGTAGGTGTCTATCCAATATGCCTGCACAATTTATTCAGTTAGTAGAGGCGGGCATGCTTGGCAGCTTCTACACAATTTTTTGGATGAGTGAGGCCAGGGGTCATTTCCCAGTCAAACTCTCTGGTTGATAGGTTGGAGGCTTGATGGATTTTCTTGTGGATAGTGTAGATTTAGATGGCCTATTAAGAAAATTTTGCGTTGTTCTAAGTGACAATCAGTCGAGTCGACTCCAGGATTACGTAATGCATATTGCTTGGGAGGCAACCTCAAAATCTGCAAGATTCTGAGTAGCAATACATGATCACCGAGAGCTGAGACTACATAGTGCAACTTTGTGAGGGTCTGACTATTGGAGAGTGGTCCGATTGATAGATTTTCCACAAAATGACTAAGTGTGTGAATGAGTGAATTCGTACATTCATGACCTTGTGAACACACACTCAACATGAATTGACAAGAAAACACCTTGAACCATCAAGAAACAATACACTTAGTGTGACTGGCTAACGAGTGCGATCAACAAGTGCGACACACTTGTGATAGATCGTTGAATGGTAGGGATGACACTTGCGTGATAGTTCTTACAACATCGTGTGTGAGTGCGATAGATTTCTACATAGCGAGAACAACTCAAACACAACCTTCAACATCAACAGAATGAGGTTGCACGCATGACACAACAACCAACATGCCAAAGACAGCAATTGGTTAAACAAGTGAAAAGGAAGCAAGACATGTAGAAGAAACACATAAAATGACTTTTCATTTTTGTACACATGCATGTTACTGAGGACAAGATGATATGAAAATGAAAAACAGTCTTGCAAACTCAACTAAGAGGTGTAATTCGAAAGATAATCTTTACTTACCATGCTTACCCTCAAGATGATCATGCATCCGATGGAATTTGCATGCGGTCCTGATATTTTCCATTACTTGGTTCCTTGGTCTTTCTACTCAACTCCTTGGAAGAGATTTCAGCATGTCACCTTTTCCTGTAGTCACTGAGCGGTAGATCTGCAAAATTTCAGTAGATAGTGACTACTGCAGGAATGAGGCCCTAGGAGGCCCGTCTACTCAAATTTTGCATGAAATACATACATGGTACCTTGGACAACATTCTACAATTTTGAGGCCCAGGACACTGCTGTAGGATGGGGGTCCTGGGAGGACACCTCTCCACAATTTCTGAGTGTAGTGAAGTTGGATTTCTTTGTGCATTTCTAGATAGTAGTGCTGGTTGCTTGATTGCTATGTACATTTTTGGAGAGAAGTGTTGGCTTCAGTCTCTGCAAGCTGCTTTGTTTCAATAGGCAAGGGAGGTTGGTGTCTTTGCGGGCTGCAAGGTTTCAGTAGGCAAGGGAGGTTGGTGTCCCATTGCACTATGGGGTTTCAGCAGGTAAGGGACGAAGATTGATGGTTGCAGAAGCAAAGTGCATAGTTTCGAGAAGCTGGATAGGGCTAGGTTGCTCGGGAAAATGGCTACATGTGAGATTAGTAAAACATATGTAAAAATTGATAAGACTTGACTGTGATCATACACAGACACTAAGTGACACAACATAGACCATCCAAAATGCACAAGACATACTTCGCTTGATGCAACAACCTTCATGACAAGAGTGCATGAAATGAGTGTGAAACATGTTTATGTGATGATGACCACTCATACACACACAATTCCCTTGAAGAAAAGCAACATTCCCTTTACATGAAAAACAACAACCCTATGCGCGAGAATGACACATGCTGCATAAAGATGAGAACACAGACAACAATTAAGATCAAGGAGGTGAGATTGAAATCATTAGCTTACCAATAAGTGACCAAGGATGATCGATCGCAAGATCCAAGGTAGGCTTCGAAATTTGCACGCGAGCCCAAATTTTGGAGGGTGTTGTAGCCACTACAACACCAGGTCAAATAAATCCTTAAAATAGGTATATAAAATGTTCATTGAACTAATTAACATACTAAGAGGTGCATAATTATTCATTACAGGGATACTAAATGTGCTTTATTTCAAGGTAATCAACTTAATCAAAGGTATCCCAACCTACTAAGTGTTTTTTGATTAATAATGGGGTCAAAATATGAATAAAACAATATCTCCGGAGAATTACAAAATCAAGCTTAAATGGAATAGTAAAAGAATCATTATACTTTCAAATCCCAAAGAAGGAAAACCCTAATTGAAACCTTGGAATGAAGAAATGGACACAATAAAACTTTACCAAGAAATCTAAGGAAAAAATAAACAATGTTGAACCTAATAGTAGAGGAGAATATTTTAATGGATCACCCTTTTTTGTGGGACAAAATAATAACACAAAAATATATAAGTGGAAAATGGAAAAATGTGAATTAAAAGTAAGGCGATGTTGAACAATTGAAACCATACCAAAGGAAATCTTTTGATCTTTATTTTGAATAATATAAATGTTTCCATATATTGGAAAAGAATTAGACAATACCTAAGCCTAATCCCCATATATATGAAATTGACTACATTTCCTCCCTTAATGGTTAAATAATGAGAGTCACCCACAGCTCATGTGAAGAAAGTATTGAATATAGTTGGAGAGCAAGGTTAACTATAAAACGCAATGTAACCATTCATAGGTAAAGCCACACAATCATGGGGTACATATGCACATTTACTATTGACATAGACCATGGCCACATCATATTTTTTCGAAATATTTGGAGGGAAGAAATTGATAGATGCAACTAACATAGTAAAGCATAAACCAAGGTTTAACCTAGAAACCCATATTTGAGAATGTGAAAAATAATGGATGAGGATTGGATACAACGATGAGTAATTTTAACTACACATGTCCCCAAAAAAATTGGATGACTTACCCTATAAATGGTGTAAAAATGAATATGCCAAAGGATACACTTATAGATGGAAAGAAATAAAAGAATTTTTTTGTATATTTTATTCATGCATTCTAGTAAAATCTGAACTATAAGAACCAACCTACAAACTAGGGACTTTATCAAAAGAACAAGTGGCATAAGTATAGAATAAAACATCAAGTTAATGGTTAATTTAGGTTCAAGCTTGACTTATAATAGAATATCATTCCAAAAAGAAAGAGTTAGGTTAACCCATGAATTAAAATAGAAAATGATTTCTTCCTACGAAAATGCTTTAGGTGGAATAAGGACCATTTATAAGTAATGGGAGAATCAAAATATATTTTAAAAGTGTCTAAAACAATCAACCTAGAATATCAAGACAAAATTTACTTTCTAAAATTATATAAAGTAGTTCATGAAGGTAAAATAAAATCATATGAATCAAAAGCACAAAAATAGATGGTAACTGAAATAAAATATATGGATATGCACATTTCAAATGATGGCCAGTCAAAAGTAGCTTCTTCTAGATCTAACCTTCTTCTTTGCGGTTGGGCTCTAGATCTAATTTTCTGCGGCTAGATCTAGATCTAATCTTCTGCCTTATTTCTCTTGGCTAGGTTCTACACACAAATATGGCTCCCAGCTTCGCAAAAATAGTTGTTGGCTCAGTTTCGTCCACTTTTGGAGGGCAAGCTCCTGTGCATATCGTCAGTGAAGCCCCGACGCCCACTGTCTAGGTGTTCCAGGCCTCACTCGATAAGGCTTTGAAGTTTTCCGAAAGTGCCCTAATCTGTTGGTTCAATGATTTTTGGTCGCGACTGACAGCTCTCCACAATTGGATCTCGAAGGTATGGAAGCCTGTCATTTCTGATGAAATTAATATCTACCCCTCTGCTAGGGGTTTCTTTATAGTAGATTTTGAAAATCCTGAAAGCAGACAATATATTCTAGATTTCGACCCTTGGTTTTGGGAAAACTCAGGCCTATTCATGAAGCCATGGAACCCATCATTCAATCCCTCAACAACAGTCATAACTGCAGCACCAGTTTGGGTGAGATTTCCAAGCCTACCCTTGCATCTCTGGAATCTCTCCTCGCTAAATGCCATTAGAAATGCAATTGGGAAATTTTACTGCAGGCGCCTAGAAACAGAGGAATATACCAGAACCACCTATGCACACATCTGTGTGGAAATGGACTTTAGCACCAGATTCCCAACTAAAATAACCTAACAAGTAAAGACTATGTGTGGAACTAGAAACTCAATTATGAAAGTGTCCTCTTCAAATGTCGATCCTGCTTTGAGACAGGCCATCTAGCCAAAAAATACTCAAAAGCTTCCCAAAAAAATTCTACTAGAAATAACCACCATAGATCTACATGGTGGGAAGGAGCACAAAAAAAACACTACATTGTCATCAAAGAAGAATACTCTAGAGAAAACTCTAAATCACAAGAAATCAGGAAAGAAAGAAACAACTCTCAAGACAATCATGGAGAAATCCCCACCCAACAACAAAAAAGTGAACTCGACAACCCCTCAAGCATCAACAATTATGAGGATTTGAATATCGCACAAAATAAATCTTCATTGAACAACAAAGCAGATCTCCTAGACCAAACTTCTTCTCCGACTATCTTCAAAAGGACGAACACAATAGATCGTGAAGCTAGGACACCAATGTCCCAAGAACCAGCAGAGATCAAGGAGACTCAAGATAACGGAAGTTGGAAGACCGTAGAGAAAAAAAAGAAAGCTACAACGTCAATCTCACCAAGAAATATGAGGAGCCAGACAATTAAAAACTAAGAAAATTGTAGGTCTGATAGACCAATTTGGTCTCAGTGGACGTTAACCACTATCATCATCATCAGCAGCAAAAATCAATGACTATTGATAGGAAAAGAAAACCATAGACATGGAGGGTTTGATAAAATAAATGGGGGAAATGGAAATCAACTTCATACAAAGAGCCAAAACTATAAAAAGAGGCCTATTACATAACTATGAGGAAATCATATAAAAATAGATCAAATTAATGCTAGCCACAAGAATTATCTACCCTATAGATAAGTCAAAATGGGGTTGAACAAAGTCACTCTCACCAACTCTTTCCCCACCCTATTTTTAGATGAAATAATAAATGAAGAAGTAGTACATGAATTTATTCCTTTATAGATAGATTTTTAGGCTACAACCCAGTACCAAATGCCAAGGAAGATTAAGAGAAAACAACATTTGTTTTAGGTTTTGAATATTTTACAAGATAGTCAAGAAATTTTAAGAATATATTTATAAAAAAAATGGTGGTTTACTTTGATTACTAGGAAATATATAGCTTATTAAAAACCATATACATTGACTTCTAATGATGTTGGAAATAATTTGATAGATAAATCAAGAAATGGTAGATAGATATTTCATTAACTAAAAGAAATATATATTTTCCACACCCTGTGACATATTATTAAGTCACATTGTTTGCAAAGATGGAATGAAAGTCAACACGAAAAGATCAAAGTGATGCTTGCATTGAGATATCATGTAAATGATAACTAAATATATAGCTTATTAAAAACCATATACACTGACTTCTAATGATGTTGGAAATAATTTGATAGATAAATCAAGAAATGGTAGATACATATTTCATTAACTAAAAAGAAATATATATTTTCCACCCACTAGCATATTATTGATGAGCCCCAATTTTGGTACAATTTGGGCTCATTTTGGCCTATTTTACTTGCTCAACCATTCATTTTTATTTGCTTATGCATGCATTTCTTAGTTTATTCATGTTGTTTGTAGGAAGAAGGTTAGACATTTTATCTACGTGACTAATGCATTATGATTCCAGGGTTTGGCATTAAAAAGGGAGCAAGAGACAACGAAAAAGGGGATAAGGAGACAATGAGGTGGCACTGCTGATTTTGTGGAGAGATGTCCACGGTCTTGGGACATTCCTCGT
>APFE030475691.1:0-54888 GCA_000404065.3 Pinus taeda | reverse complement strand
GGGGGGCATGTACCTTGATTTGCGTCATTATGTTGGGGGCATGTGAACTTATAACAAGCATAGTTTTTCGTTTCAAGCTTGCGTAAACATGAAACCGGATCCGAGCATAGTTCTTTCCTGTGTCAAGCTCGTTAAAAAATGAAACAAATCCTCCTCTAATTGAGTCGAGAGTTTGACTAGACCTCATAGATGTTAAGTTGTCTATTTAGGTTAGTTATTTCAGTCTTTTGCATAGTTTTCTTATAGTTTGAGGTCAAGTCTTTCAAATGATCTCGTATTTGAACCTTCATTTCATCCAACTGGTTGAATGAAATGGAGCTGGGGAGCATGCGCTCTAACAATTATGCTTAGGGGGCATCAAGCACAGTTTTCTCTCTATTTCAAGCTTGTGTAAAAATGAAATTACTTCGAAGCATAGTTTTTCTTTGTTTCAAGCTTTTGTAAAAATGAAACCTATCTTGAGTCAATTTCGGTTATTTTCAAGACTCATTAAACTCATGAAAATCCCGAGATTATTTTTAGGTTAGTTATTTCAGTTTTGTGCATAATTTTCTTGTAGTTTTAGGTCAAGTCTTTCAAATGATCTCGTAGAGTACATTTTTATCAATTTTTCGAACTCGTTAAAACTTACGAAAAAGTGAAACATCAGAGTCATCTTTTAAGCCCTTTTCTGACTCCTAAAAACATGAAAAGATTGCCGAGCGTTTCTTTTACACTCGTTAAAACGGAATTAAAAGACGGTCCCCTTATAGCCCTTTTCTGACCGTAAAAACAGGAAAAGATTGCCGGATTTTTGTCGTTTCAAATTCGATACTGGAAATAAAACGACGTGTCCTTGATCGCTTTTTACTTTTTCAGGTCAAAGACACTAATCATGAAAGTACTCCTTGGTCGCAAGATCAAGCGGTTCTCCTAGGTATTATTTATACTTTTTCGGCTTAGGAGACACAAATTTACGAAAAAGTCCAATCTGGAGTCTTCTAAGTTTTTCAGACTCTCTAAATATGAAAAACGCCGAGTTTCTCCTATACTGGACTCGTTAAAATTTCACAGTAAAGGACCTGTTCTATTACAAACAGGAACGGACCACTCCTTCTTAGGGTTCGCATCAAAAACTAAGTTGGACTCATCCGAAGGATGAGCTTACAAACAAGCATATGTTATCCTCCTCAAGCTTGTAAAAAATAAAGAGGTACTTGCCAGAAATGGTGGGGGAAAAATGAGAAGAATGAGCCTATTTGATATCCTTTTGTCTCAAGAAAAAGCCTTACTACCACTCTTGAACACGACACTTATTCATTCACCTGGGTTGGGAAATCCTTTACCTCACAGTTGACCAAAATCACTTGACATCTTTAGCCGGGTTATGGGAGTCAACTTTGAGTCATTTATCACCAAACCGTCTGTTGTGTCGTTATGTGTTCAAGAGGTCTGTAAACAAAACATTCAACCGCAAAATACCTATCATTCATCATGTCATCATTGAGTCAGTACTTGCAGCAACATTTCTTCAACTAGAACTATGGTTTCGTGTTGTGGGCTTGCCTGCGACGGGTCGCTTTCTATCGACATCAGCACATTATCTAGAGAGTTGACTTAGAAATCGTCAGTACCTTGAAGTCTGCATGCATCAATGGCAGGTTTCTCGCCTTCGACGTCAGTTTTCATCATTGACTTACGATCGAAGGATTTCATGAAATGTTCGACACCGATTCATTCATTCACATCTCATGAATTGTGATGGGTACTTTGAGAACCATTGACATTACTGGTGGCCTCTCTCACACTTGTTAATAGTTTGCATCATTGACTGGTAATCAAGTGGTTTCTACCATGTTCGACATCGACTCATTTATTCACATGGCTAGAATCGTACCAATTCGGGAAGTAGAGATGAAGACCCTGGATCTAGTTTCCACCATCCAGGCTGCGAGGAGTTTTCTATTCATTATATGGTAGACCAATCATAAACAGATGGCTGCGCCCATACTGTGTCTACACGAGTCTATGATTATGATGTATTATGAAATCATTCTTGTACCAGAATAGTTAGTCCAATAGTTAAAAGTTTTGATCTGAGTATGGGAATGCCTACCTCAGCGATGATATAATATTATACATGTATTTTGTGTTGAAAATTGTAGGTTCTGACCGGGCTCTCCACAAGAAGATCCTCGAAATGATAAAGTACTTCACCCTTCCTATATGATTTAACACCCTTATCTATTACAGGCTTCGTACTTTAGGGGGCAATCTGTTACACTGAAATTTGTCACCATGGATATCTGCAGTTAATATGGCTCCATCAATAGTCATATTATCCTCCTTGTCAAGCCTCATACCTCTACTCTTCATGTCAAACTTCAAAAAGAGAGAAAGTCAGTTAAAAAACATGTTTATCTCTGGGTACGCAGGTTCTCTCTACCTTGCCTGCGTGTACGCACTCCAAACATACTGTACCTGCGTACTTGTACGCTCTGTAAGCTAAAAGGTTGGGTGCGTACCCCTGTAAAGGTCAAAAGGCGCGAGTTTCATCTCTAAAAAGTTACTTGTGGTCACTTCTAGAGCCTTCTAGAAGAGTGTTTGACGTGTATTGAGCGCCTCCAGATGGTTCATGCATCCCTATGATAGAGGAACTTATCCCATCAAGAGAGGAGCTACCCCATCCAAAAGAGGGAGTATCCCATTGATGTTGGAACTGAATAACTTCCTCTAGAACACTATAAATACAGGCATTGGGCCAGAGGAGGGGAGGTTGAAAGCTGAACATTCTAAAGGGTAAATGCTGCTGGAATTAGGACTTCCATTGTTGACTTGTGAGGAGAGATCACTATCCTTCCTTGTTGCCATATTGGGAGTGGGTGAGCTTGTCAAAGTAGAGGAAATCTCTTGTTGGACCCTGGGAGGAGCTTGCACAACACCAAGGCTCAGGTTGTAATGGTTCCTTTTTTGTTTCCTTAATACAAATAAGTCCATTCTTCTCAATGATTTGTTGTTAATGAATTATTTCATGTACTCCTTGGTCTATGTGATGAATATGCTTTGTTTTATGATGAATATCCAGGTTTTATGTAATCGTTTGCTTTGTTAGTGTATGCAGGTCTTAAAGTGAAGGAGGAGCTCATCTGGATCAGCAAGGCTAGACTGCTACAACAAGCGTTGGACCTAGAATAATGTGTGTTTAGAGAAGGATTGCTCTTGTTTGGTTTGTTTGTCACTAGAGAGTCTTAGACTCCTAGGGAGGTTAGGTTTGTCCGCAAAAATAACTCTTTCCGCATGACAGTTACCTTTTTCAACTCCTTGTAATCAATGCATAACCTAAGAGTACCATCCTTCTTCTTCACAACCAATATCGATGCACCCCAAAGTTATACACTTGGCCTAATGTATACCTTGTTAAGCATTTAACAATGTAAACTTTGAAACGAGAACTATAAACTCAAAATGAGAAATCTAGCCAAAAAAACCCAAAAAAACATCAAAAACAAAGCTAAAAGAAAAAAGTGTGTATATTGGAACGATGGTTTTTCTTTTAGGGTCAATTTTGAACATGTTTTAAAAATGGCAATGAAAATGAAATTTTCATGCAAAAAAAGTGCAAAAAACACCCTGAAAACAAAAATTGTTGATATCAGAATGATGGTTTTTTTTTAGGGTCAATTTTCAACATTTAAAAAAAAATGCAGGTAAAACCGAATTTTTATGTGCAAAAAACAGTTGTTTATGAGGAAAATAACACACTAATTTTTTTGGTGGAATAACATTTTTCTTTCCAAAGTATAAATTCAACATGTTTTAGTAATGACCATAAAGATAAAATAATGGGATCTGAAATACATTAAAATTCTATTAATTTTCATCCATGTTGTTTAACATATAATAACATCACACTAAAGATCTCTAAAATTCTAATTGTTTTCAACCATAACATTAAATATACAAAAACAAAATGGAAATTTTTCAACCATAGAATTAAAATACCATGACATTATGAACAAATTACATGACTAAATTAATCAAAATGTCATTATTTGTATATTGAATGAAACATACATTATATCTCTAACTTACTATTGCATTGTAGATATTCTAAACAATAAAAATCATCATAATTAAGACATATAATTCAACAACATAAAAATGACTCATAACTTCTGATTTAACACCATATGGAAATCAAAATTTTTATTTCAAGATACAATGAAAACATCAGTTATATAAACTGTCATAGAAAATTATTCAAAACCACTCATATTATCTTGCACACCATCAGAATTCACATCTTAAGATGAATGACTGGATGCAGATGAGGATGTTTCATATTCTTCCCTTTCATCAACTAGTGACCCATCTGAGTCCACATGTGTGCCCACCATTTCAGGTTTCAAAATTCTTCTAGATCTGCGACTAGTTTCAACAGACTCTCATCTCAACATTGTTCCTTCTGGTAACAACCTTTTTAGAATCTATATCGTCTTAAAGCGAAGAATTCCTCTCTTTGTCAAATTGAGTGATTTTAAGAGGTCTGTGTGGCAGCACTTTATATTTGTACCCTTTATTTTTCTCTTTCTGCCAAATTTCTTGTCAACTACCATCTCTGGCTTATACACACCATTGAATGAGTGTGTATTTGTAGCATACCAATGTACTTCAACACCTGTAACATCCTCATTTTTTGTAAATACCTTTATAACCTTAGCAACCCAGAATGGATAGCCGTTGGGATCTCCATCTGCTAGCACTGCAATCATGCAACCCTCCTTAATATCATGTACTTAAACCCTGTAATGGTCTTCCATGGCTTCACGTTGTGCATGAGATCTTTTGGAACCAATATAAATCTCTCTTTCATGTTCCTGTGAAGAAGTAATCATACCTTGAGATTGTTGTTGTTCAACAATGTTTATTTCCTCATGTTCATTTGACATATTTTGTGGCCAAATAAATGGATTTTTCAAAGTTATATCTTCATTTGTTGTTGTTGAAATGATATCACTTTGATTATTGAAAAATGACTCCCACCAAATTGAATCATCAATGTCAAAGTACCCATATGTATATCTAATACATTTTTTAATTTCTTCTAGGCAATCAGAATAATTTATATCTCTATTCTGTCTGCGTGAATTATGAACTTCACCAACTATTGTAATAATAATATTTTGATGCAAATATTGGATGATCTCGAATGAACTTCAAAAATTCCAAACCTAATGACAGTGCCCATTCTACAGTAGTTGAATACTTCTTACCCCATATTAGTGTTTTCCCATCAATTTTTTTGATACGAAATTGATGTTGGAAGCTAATGTCATTAAGTTGTTCAATGCATTTCTCCTCACCATGTGATTCCAGAATAAACCTTTGCATTTCAACTGTTTCTTCCAATGCATCAAAAGTAAGCTCTGGCATGTATGATTTCTTAATACATTCAATTAATGATGGAAATCTGCCAACTTCCGTCCTCCTCAATGTGACTAAAAAACGACTTAACATCTAATCAATATGGTCATGAGTGTGCCCAAGAAGAAGGAAACCAACCTTTACCTTCTAAAAAATTCTCAATTCAACAAGCATGTTTAGATATCCAAAAACAACTTGCTTTTTGTTTTCATGGCAAGTTTTGTCCAATTGTAGATACAAAACTTCAGGAAGGTTACCAGACCAATGAGAAAGCACATCATGAATTATGGTTATTGTCAAATTTGCATCATTATGAATATTTGGAGCCGTGAAGTACACCCTTGGCAACATTTTCCCATTGAAGACCATACAACTGACCAAGTGATACTGAATAAAATTTTCCTCCTGTAAAGTTTTGGTTGTGCAAACAAAATGTGGTAAAAGTGTTTTCTTCTGGTCCATACCATCAATTATCAAACCCAAATATTTATTCAAATTATCATAACTCTTATTTTGATGCTTGTACAACATTTTCCTTTGACTTGTTTGTTGTTCGTGATGCTCCTGAAGTTCTTTGACAATTGAATCTACACAAGATAAAAGAAAGCCATTAAGAAATATGTTTTCATAGTTGATGACTATACAATTTTAAAAGTTAAAGTTATGAATGCTTACCTCTTTCTAACCCTTCACATTTATCCCTTTTTTATTTAATAGAAGCACATGTACTGCAAATCCCCATCCTTTTCTTCTTAGAAATACAGACATTGTTGAATTCTTTCTTCCATACCTTCACGAAATATTGATATGCAATAAACCGACCATGTCCCTCAAAATATTCTGCATATTCTTTGTATAAGTTGTAGATGTCTCATATTGAAAATTTATCTGGAATATGTATTTCCTCTCTATTTGGCATACACTCTCCATGCTTTGAAAAGAAATCTTTCATCCGTGACATTGCAATGTTTGATAATGGCCCAAATTGCCGTTTATGACATACTTCTGAATAAAATGTGGGATCCTTTTCCAAATTTTCTTGGATTCTCGAGAGAAAAAAATTACCCATCGAATGAAACATTTTGAAAGCCTTTCTACATATAAATAAAGACCCAATATGATAATCATAACCTGACAATGTAAATTGCATGCACCCAACTAAATGTGAATTTTACACGCTTTTATTCATTGATAAATATCTCTTCCTTTTCTCTAATGAAAATTTGAAATCCATATGTTTCAAGCAATATTTTTGACAACATTCACTTGAAATGAGAGTGCTGATAGAACTTCTTCTCGTTATATATTCTACTCTACCCCTTGTATAACTAGAACATCTTGGATTGATACAAAAAGGTCTCCTCCTACTCCTCGATACAATATTTCTTAGCAACATCTCCGTCATTGGATCATCATTTGTATAAGCATTTTCATCATCATTCTGAGGAATGTTATCCACACTATGATCAGTTGTGCTTTTTAAATACTAACTTGGAGGATATTCTTCATCTTCCCCTTCTTCAGTGTTACTATAATAGTCCTTAGAATTAGGACTAAATGGAAATTTTGACTCGATGTTTATTGGATATTCTTCCTCATGTGCATTTTTAGTGTTTCTCTCATAGTCCACAGAATTAGGACTACGTTGAAAATGTGACTGTTTACTTACTGAAAATGCTACATCCTGTCCTTTGCCACTGCTACTCTCATAGTCCTTAGGATTAGGACTAAGTGCTGCACCATTTCCTTCATCACTACTGCTCCCATAGTCCTTAGGATTAGGACCAAGTGGAAACTATGACTCTTTATTTATTTGAAAGTATTTATCATGTTCTTCATCACTACTTCTCTCATAGTCCATTGGATTAGGACTAAGTGGACACTGTGACACTCTGTTCATTTGAAATTCTTCATCATGTTCTTCATCACTGTTGTTTTCATAGCCCATAGGATTAGGACTAAGTGCACACTGTGACACTCCATTCATTTGAAATTCTTCATGATGCTTTTCATTATTGTTTCTCTCATAATCCATATGATTAGGACTAAATGGACACCATGACACTTCATTCTTTTGAAATTCTTCATCATGTTCTTCATCACTATTACTTTCATAGTCCATAATATTATGACTAAGTGGACACTGTGACACTCTATTCAATTGAAATTCTTCATCACTGTTGCTTTCATAGTCCATAGGATTAGGACTAAGAGGACACCATGACACTCCATTCTTTTGAAATTTTTCATCATGCTCTTCATCAATACTGCTCTCATAGTCCATAGGATTAGGACTAAGTGGACACCGTGGCACTCCATTCTTTTTGAATTCGTCATCATGCTCTTCATCACTGTTGTTATCATATTCCATAGGATTATGACTAAGAGGACACTGTGACACTCCATTGTTTTGAAAATTTTCATCATGCTCTTCATCACTGCTACTCTTAGAGTCCATAGGATTAGGACACTATGACACTTCATTCTTTTTAAATTCGTCATCATGCTCTTCATCACTGTTGCTCTCATAGTCCTTAGGATTAGGACTAAGTGGACATCGTGGCACTCCATTCTTTTGAAATTTGTTATCATGCTCTTAATCACTGCCACTCTCATAGTCAATAGGATTAGGATTAAGTGGACATCATGACACTCCATTATTTTGAAATTCTTCATCATGCTCCTCATAATTGTTGCTCTCATAATCCTTAGGATTAGGACTAAGTGGAAACCGTGACTCTTTATTTATTTGAAATTCTTAATCCCATATTTCATCAATGTTGCTCTCATAGTCCTTAGGATTAGGAATAAGTGGAAGAATTGACTCTCTATTCATAGTGTAATAATTTTCGTTATATTCATCAATATGAATAGAATTTTTACGCAACAAAGATGTTGATACTTCACAAAGTGAAACTTCACTATCAAAAGAATCCATCCCTTTCAAATAGAAGAGGTTAAAGAATTGACTCTCCTAATGATATTGATGATGGTGGTTAAAGAATGAAATTTTCCTTCCAAAAATTCTCCCTCCAAAAAATTTGTTTCATGTATTTCCCTCCATTATTTTCTTCTACAATTTATTGAAAAGTTTTAACTATATTTTTTTTATGAAATAAATATTTAAATTTAAAATTGTAAACTAAATATTTTACCTAAATTAATTTAATAGTTAAACTATCTAATATTTACTAGACAATTGAATGTTTTTTTTAGGTTTTATAATACCATCTAAAACAAATTAATCCCACATTCATCGTGTTGTAAAATAATTCCATAATATTCGCTTTATCATAGTTTCCTATATCGCCATAACAAAATTAACATGTTAAATTTTATAAAAACAAATTAATCCCACATTAACCGTACGTAAAACATTTCCGTAATTTCACCTATATAATAAATTTCATTTTCAATTACTCACATCACATCAAGGTTTTCGGAGGTTTGTTAAAAGACTAGGAGCAAATTTGTGGAGTAGCTACATTGCTATCAACAACATATTCAACAAAGAATTCTTGCATTTGAAAGGTTAGTTAATTTTTTTTCTTTGCAAATTTTAAAATTAAATAAGTTTAATGAAGTTTAAATTTTTTTTAAATTAAAAAATTTTGTAGGCCAAATTTACCCACTACATTCGCAGTGGGCATGATGGGTTTGGTAATGCTCATGGCAACCAAATGAGCCCGTGGGTTAGGGGCAGTGGAGCTGGCTACCCAGCATCCCACCCCACCCGGCAGCCCAATGGCCCATGGGGTTGAAGGGCTGATTATCAAAATCGACCCACCACCCCCATGGGACGTTGGGCCACCAGGGTGGGGCAGGGGCTAACAACCATTACCCTGCCCCACCCTAGCAACCCGTAGGCGTGGCATGCCGTTGGGTCGCCGGGTGGCGTGGGGTTAGGGTTTGGGAGAGGGGGCAGTTGTTGGGCCACTAGGGTGAGGTAGGGGGGCTGGACCTAATGGCTGGCTTAGCTGGTCGACCGATTTTCAAGGTGGGGCGGCAGGGCGTTGTATTTTTTAAATTTCTTATTATTTTTTTAAATTGTTATGGTTTACAAAATTAATTATCATTTACCATTTTCACTATTAATTTAAATTATTATTTTTTTGTGATTTACTTATTTATATGTGTCTTTTTTTCATAAAAATGGCATCAAAGAAGATTTTTGTGAATCTTTCTGGACCAAAGACTCTTAAAGGTGGATCTTCAAAAAACATTGTTGAATGAACCCCACCTGAGCTGATGGATACAAATCTTTCAAGTGCCTCAAATGATAAGAAGATGATTTCAAACGAGAAGAAATCAAAAGAAGTGAAACTTCCAACAAATGTCTTGTATGTGAAAGAAAGAGAAAGCCAAAATGTGCAGATATATCTATATGTTGATATACATAACGATAATGGAATTTATGAGGTGATGGGAAAGGTCATAGACATGTGTTTGATACCGGATAATGAAGTTGCTTACATACAAAACTACCCAAGTCACATGAAAGGATTAAATACTAGTTATCATATTCATTGTATGACATGAGAAAGGTATCTACAAAGTTGTGTTAACAAATTGTAAATGAGGTGACACAAAATATCATAAGTATTGTTATTTATATTTGTGTTTTACGTTCTTGTAACTATCTCACTATGTTTTTATAACCTTTTTTTTATTGACATATGATTTTTTATTTTGCATAATTTTGTTGAAAGTTGTTCAATTAGCTTGGGAGTCATTCATTTCATAGAGCATGATATTATGAAAGTTGTTAGCAGTTTCTACTCAGTTTTAGAAGAATATATGGCAAAACAAGAAAAATGTAGTAATTCATGATGCTACAAAACTACATCCAAGGGATCAGGAAAAAAAAAAAAACTCTAGTGGATAAATCTAGCTAAGGTAGACAAATTACTTTTGAAGAGGAGGAAGTTGAAACTGGCAATGAAGAATATGTTGTCGTTACTGAGGATGACATTGGAACTGAGAAGAGCTATAAAAGACCAAAAGTAATAATTCCCAAGAATAAATTTGTTCTAGTTAATGATGAGAATGTTATGAGGAAGAAAAGTAAGGTTGAGCATTTTGAAGTAGTCATTACCAACAGTCAAGAACCTAGTGAAACTTCGAAAGAAAGTAGAAAAAACATTACACCAGGAGCTGATTTAGAGGATGGCATTATCAAAACATAACAAAATTCATTTGACAGAACTTGACAAAGAGAAACTTAATTGAGGGTGGTCATACATTTCAGCTTAATGTTAGACAAATTTGTAAGGCAGGTGAAGGACAATGTAAATATCAAATTAGAAAGCCACACCATCTACATGTTCACAACTTGAATACATTGATGAGGTACAATCCATATGCTCATGTGGTTAATTATGTGCTTCTTGTTGATCCAATTAAAGTTCCCAATAAAGAAGCATTTGATAAGTCAAAATGTTTTGACTACAATTATTATGTGCTTGGAGGGAACCATTCTATAGAAGCTCAAAGACAATTGATGCAGGAATATCCCAATAACCCATGTTTTGAAACAATGAAATGTATCATTTATGCTAGTTTATCAAATACAGAAGAAAAGTTAGTGGCATGGGATCATAATTTAGATAATGAATATAAGATGTCCATGGATTTCATCCAAAGGGTTAGATTTATTCATAGTGAATTTGAATAAAAATGTGGTGGGGATAAGCTAAATGTTACTATAGATTTCTGAAAGGAATGTTGTATGAAAATAGGCTATCATATTGAAGAGAAAATCAATTCAAAAGGTGGCTGAGTAATTATTGATTTACTCAGAGGTATTGATAACATTTTCTAGTTGGAATTCAGAACTGTAGAGATATGGGAATTGATTAATGAGATTTTTAGCACGTGGGAGAACATTGGCATTAAAAACCACAAAGTCAAAAGGTTTAAACCAATGATATGTAGCAACAGAAAATTAAGTCCTCAAATGAAGAAGCTTCTAGAAGATATGACTATCACACCTTGGAGAGCATTGTAAAGAGTGAAGGATGAAAAACTTGTTAAATCAATATTATCTCGTGTGAGGTCGGGGGAATTATCTATAGGAATTTACAGGGTAAGTTCCTCAGACAGAACACCAAAGGACACCGCTCACAAATAGATCACAGATCAATACACCAGTATTTTTGACGTGGTTAAAACCCTCAAAGAGGGAAACAGTCCACGGCCTGAGCAACATGGCCACTTCAGTCAATTTATTAATAAAAGAATGAAAATTTACATAAGCTTCTCTCCTAAACAGTTAACCTACAAATGACCCTCCATGCTCTTTAAATAGATATCATTGACCAATCAGGTGTTAAGCCACGAATCAAGTGTCGGTAATACAGAGGAGAGAATGAACCGTTGGATCACTACATATCGTGACCGTCGGATTGTAAGTTACAAAAGTACATAGTAAAGAAACACACTTTACCTACTCTACACTAGACCAAGTTATACTTAACTATTTCCTATGTGTCGGAATATCCTAACATCCCCCCTAAGAACAACTTGGGATAGGATTGAAGGATTTACAAATATGACACAATAGGAGAAGGAAGGAGGCACTAGAGCCTATCCCCCCTTAGTGACAACTTCCTGAACTCCAACCATAAATCGAAGTTTAGTAAACTTCGCCTCTGTGAGAGCCTTTGTAAAGATGTCTGCAACTTGATCATCTGTTGAACAATATTGCACTTCAAGAACATGGTCATGAATGAGCTTTCTGATGAAGTGCATGTGAAGTTCAATGTGTTTGCTACGCTGAAGCTGAACTGGATCTTTGCAAAGCTGAATGGAACTTTGATTATCACACCAAAGTGTAGTCAGATGCTGCTACTCAAAGCCAAACTCTGATAGAATCTGACGAAGCCACAAGGCTTCCTTACTAGCTTCTATGACACCACGATACTCTGCTTCTACTGAAGAAAGAGAAATGGCACTTTGTTTCTTGCAAGCCCATGTAAAAGTTCCTGAAACAAGAGTGAACACATAACCTGTAGTATACTTCCGATCATCAAGTTCACCAGCCCAATCAGAATTAGTGAAACCAACCAATAGAGGAGATGCTTCTGCACTGTAATGAATCCCAAATCGAACTATACCTCGAACACAACGAAGTATTTTTTTAGCTACTTTCCAATGAATTTCATGTGGGTTTTGCATAAACTGAGCAACAAGGCCAACAACAAAGGAAAGGTCAGGACAAGTATGGGTTAGATACAAAAGTTTTCCTACAAGTTGACGGTGTAAGGTAGCATCAACTTTAGGGGAAGTACAAGTGACTGAAAGTTTAGCTCCAGACTTAAAGGGAGAAGGGGCTATCTTACAGTCTTCCATGTGAAAATGACATAGAAGATCACAAGCATACTTGGACTGGGAAAGGGAAATACCTTCCTTGGATTGAAAGACTTGAACACCAAGAAAATAATGCAAGTGTCCTAAGTGTCATTTCAAACTTCTTTTTAAGGCTGGAATTCACATGGCTGATAAGATTGGGATCACTACCAGTAAGGATAAGATCATCAACATAAAGAACAAAAATGATAAGAGACCTTCCCACTTTCTTGGTGTAGACAGTATTATCAGAATGACACCTAGAAAAGCTAGATTCTAAAAGAAAGCTATTCATTTTGGCATACCAAGCCCGAGGAGCTTGTTTGAGACCATAAAGGGATTTCTTAAGCTGACATACAAGACTAGAGTCTGGTTGTATAAAGCCAATGGGTTGTTCCATATAGATTTCTTCATGCAAGTCCCCATTCAAGAAGGCGGATTTAACATCCATCTGATGGACTTCCCATTTGAAAGAGGCAGCAAGGGAAAGAACAAGGCGGACAGAGTTCATTTTGGAAATAGGGGAGAAGGTTTTAGTAGAGTCAATGCCTTCAACTTGTGAAAAACCCTTAGCAACAAGACAAGCTTTAAGTTTATCAACTTTTCCATCTAGTCCATACTTGGTTCTGTAAACCCATTTACATCTAACAAGTTTTCGTCCCTTTGGAAGAGGAAAAATATCTCATGTATAATTTGCCAATAAAGAACGATATTCTTCATTCATAGCTGCATCCCAATCTGGATGGCCTAAAGCTTTTGCAAAGGTGTCAGGATCATAATTTGTTGAAACTAGAGCCAGTAAAGAAGAGGCTCTATCGAACTGAGAACGTGTACGTTATTGATATGTTGGATCACCTACAAGAGCACCTGCTGCATCCCGAGTAGCACATACCCATTTTGGAAGCTGAGGAGCTGAAGGAGGATCCTAAGAAGGTGGGGGAGATTTGTTATCCTCACTGTCATCATCTGAAGAAGAAATATTTTCAGAAGTAGAAGGGATAGAGAGAGGTGGCACATCCACCGAACTAGGCTCGTAGGCTGATATATTTTTAGCAAACTTTACATCTCTTCTAATGATAACATTTTTGGACTTAAGTGGAATAAGTCCTATAATCGCTTTGACAATCTCAGATATCCAACAAAAATGCCATTTCTTACTCTTAGGGTTCTAAAGCTTTATGTTTCTCATTGGAATAGTGGGCCCTTGTGGCCTTCACGTTCCTGAAAAAGAATAAAGTGAAACTTACATCTGGTTTAAGTTTGGACCACGATGCCTCTTTCTGGAGTGATATTCTTTAAAACCTTAGTAGGAGTGTGATTTATTATGTAATTTTCACAATTAATTGCTTCTACCCAATAATTAAGACTAAGTCCTTTAGATTGAAGCATACAATTAGCCATTTCCTTTAAGGTGTGATTCTTCCTTTCAGCTACACCATTTTGTTGCGGAGTATATGGAATAGTATGTTGCATTTGAATTCCATTCTCAGTGCGAAAGTTGATGAAGTCGTTTTTAACATATTCTCCACCATTATCAGATCTTAGCTTAAGAATTTGATGTCCAGATTGTTTTTCAACAAAGGCCAAGAATTTGTTAAATACTTCACTCTTGAGTTTTAAGAAGTATACTATTGGGTTGTGTTATATTCTTTCCACATAGTTAACAGGGGGTTTGAGGGGTACTTGTATCTAGAGAATGAAACAACTGGAAGTGGACCACATAAATCACTATGCACAAGCTGTAAAGGGGCTGAGGCGTGCCAAGAGGCACGTTTTTCAAAACTATCCGGATGATGTTTTCCGAGTACACATCTGGAACAAACACCATCTCTGGCAGATACCATTGGAAGACCTGTCACCATATTTTCTTTACATAGATTCTAAAGGGAGTGATAGTTTAAATGACCAAATCTCTCATGCCAAAGTTTGCTCACTTCATCATTATGAGCAACAAATACCAAGGGAAGATTTGATGACCCAAAGTTGTTAAACTTATACAACCTTATAGAATCATCAACAATGCCAGTAGCTAAAATCTGTCTAGGATATCTTAGGTCCTCAATTACAACACCATGAGGTGAAAATTCAATGATTTTACCTTCACCTGAATGAGTTATTTTATATACATATAGAAGGTTGTAGTATAAGGTTGGAACACATAATAAATCATTAAATTGACCATTGTCTAGATGAACAGTTCGAGTCCCTACAACACTAAGAGCTATATCATCATCAACATATATATTTTTTGGTTTACAATAATTTAAAGAGGAAAACATGGCTTTGTTTTTGGCCATATGATAAGAAGCTCCAGAATCAATGAGCCACTGAGGAGAATGAGAAGAAGAAGATACATTTAGTGCATAACCAGACCGAGATGCTTGAAAACCACATGTAGAAAGTGTTATTCCTAAATATGAAGTTGAAGTTGAAGAGTGCTCCAAATGGATGTTATGCTTCTTCATTGCTTCTTCCAGGGTTTCCATCTTCTTAAAGCATTTGGATTCTAAGTGGCCATCTCGATTACAAAAGTTGCAATGTCTATCAGTCTTCTTCCCTTTGTTTTTATTTGCCTTATCATTTTGTTGAAATGATTTTTCATTTTGAGAATGAAATTTCTTAAGACCCTTGTTTGGTTTAGGACCATTCTTTTTAGGATATTTCTTCTTAGAATTCTTAGAGTTTGGTTGCTGTTAAGCGGCTAAGGCTTTCTTAGAAGAGTTTCCAATATTAAGAAGACCAAGATATAAGAGATTTTCTTGTTCTCTTATTAAAGAATCACAAAAGGCATCAAAAGAGGGGGACTTGTAGTCTTATCCTTGAGAAATAAAGGCTTCTCTAGTAGAATGGAAGGTGGAAATAAACACAGAGTAGGCTGGTCCCAACTTAGTAAGAATGGAATAGATAAGGCTACCATCTTCTTCTTCTAACACCTTCCAGGAGTCTGGGTCTATGAACTTGGAAAAAATCTTCAATGAAAGAAAAATTATTGGGGTCCAATGTAAGCAACTCATTTTCGAGTTGATGGGCTCTAATTTCATTTTTAATTCCAAAAACTTTAGTGATTTGTTTCATTTCTTCATTAGGAGTATCAAGTTCTGCGATATAGAATCTAAGGTCTGGAGAAATAGACATCCCTATCAATCCACATGCTTGATCTTGCCTATTTTCCCATTTGGTTGCCTTATCTTCATCTTGAGGTTTGGTTTCTTGGCCTGAGGCTATTCTGTAAAGACCTTTACTTCTAAGTAAATCCACAATGTAGGACCACCATTGGAAGTAGTTGGTGCTGTCAAGAATAACTTGGCATGGACTTTCGATTTTAATAGAAACTAAAGTTATAGATGTTGAAACTAAGTGCTCCAATGGAAAGATCTCGAAAAATTAGGTTGATTAAAAAAACAGCTTCTGGATGAAGAAGTTATGGCTTTTTGGAGAAAAGTTGTTGAAGATGCCGATGAAGTGTGTGAATGTGTGGAAATGAATGATAATTTTATATTTAAAAAAAGTCTTCCCCCTTTCCAAACTTAATCTAATTAGCTCACTTTATAAAAAATTATGTGACTCACTTTTATGAATAAGTGAAAGTCACTTTTACAATGGTACTTTATGAGCTACCCACTAAACTGTAACTTAAATAAAAGATAAAGAGGCTTTAGAATTATAAGTGACTCACTTTCTATAATGGGTGAGAAAACTTTTACATAAAGTAACTTTAAAACATAAGTTACATGTGCTTTTTGAAAAAGTAACTCAACAAAAAGAAAGACTTGAACTCAAGACCTCTATTCTCATACAGTAACTTTGGACAAAGTGAGATAGTTTAAAAGGTTAGTAATTTTTGGAAAAGAGGAAGGTTTATTTTTTTGTAAGTCACTGGAGCTTTAGGGTGCGTGCTTACTTGAAAAATATCTTTTTTTGCGTACAAAACAAAAACCACAAAACCCAACACGGACATACAAAAAAAAAAAACCTTAATGAAAGGTATAGATCGGGTAATAAAAAATAGAGAGCTAAATAAACCGAAATAAACAGAGAGATGAGTAGCTAGAACTGCAAATAAAGACTGTACACCTCCATATCTTAAAAATGACGTAGCTAGGGCTATTGGAAACCTTTTCGCATGAAATGAAAGGGGTTCCTCACTGGAACAGATGCTCCTAACACAATAGAGCAGTCCTCTCGGCCCGAAAGTAGTCAGAAACAATAGATATAGGAAACGACAGTCGGTGCAATTATACCAGCTTCAGATTTGGATCACCAATGGATGCGACCCTCAAATAGCTCTGACACCATGTAGGAATTTACAGGGTAAGTTCCTTAGACAGAACACCAAAGGACACCACTCACAAAAAGATCACATATCAATACACCAATATTCTTGACATTGTTAAGACCCTCAAAGAGGGAAACAGTCGACGGCCAGAGCCAACGCTGCCACTTCAGGCAATTTATTAATAAAAGAATGAAAATTTACATAAGATTTTCTCATGAATGGTTACCCTACAAATGACCCTCCATGATTTTTAAATAAAGATCATGGACCAATCGGGTGTTAAGCCACGGATCAAGTGTCGGTAATACCGAGGATAGAATGAACTGTCGGATCACTTCATGTCTAGAACATATCGTGACCGTCAGATTGTAGGTTACAAAAGTACATAGTAAAGAAACACACTTTACCTAAATCTACACTAGACCAAGTTATACTTAACTATTTCCTATGTGTCGGAATATTCTAACATGGTATCTAGTTTTTTGGGGTCAATTTCCCACTTCTTTAGCATTTAGGCTTCTAATTTCATCCATACCTTGATTAGATGTTTGTCTAAATTCATCAGATCATTCTAATTTGTTCTGAAAAATACACTCTTCTTTGGAATCCCATCCTTCCTTTTTATTTTTAATTTATTGGAGAGTAATTGGACATGATAACAATATATAATCGTGTAGAAAATCATATGGTACAAGAGTAGACCATAAAATGTTATAACAAAATTGTAACCCATTAAGTGCATATCCACATTATCATGACTAATTAAGGGGAATTTTGATAACATATAGGACAAAAACACTTCATACCATATTAGTACATCCTTGTTGCAATGAGTACATGAATATTTCTCATGATTCTCTGCTTTTTCTAGGAGGACGGTAAATACATCCAACTTGGAAGTTTTTGAGAACTATTATGAACATTACAAAATCTCTTTGAACCTTTGCTTGGGTGGGAACACAATTATACTTCCTCTTCAAAATCCTTCAAGAAGTCACATGATATTCACTTATCCAATACTTTCACGTACCATCTAAGGCATCCTCAACCTTTGTTCCATGTTTAAAAATTGTTTTTGGGATGACTTTCTATTTCCCAAAGTCTATCAAATACTTTGACAAACCATTTTCTAAATTCTTGGCATAAATAATAGTCTTCTCGAAAACAACTGACTATTTGTCTCCTACCATTTTAGGTTGATATTTTTTTTTTGAATTTAAAAGGTCATCCCATCCAATGCAAGCATCAAGGTTCTTCATTTGTAAATAATTTCAAGAATATAAGATAAATAGAAGGCCAATTTCTTAAAACCTAAGAAAAATGATGAAATTACAAACTAACTGAAGACCTATACAACTACTTGTGATACACTCCTTTCCATTTCAACAGAATATCACCATGCATACTGTCCACTTATTCTAGGTATTTATAAAAATTCATTGCAATAAATTCCAAGTATTCCTTTGAACTCACCTACAAATTTATAATATGGAAGGATTTATAAACTTGAGATAAAGTAAAACCAAAATGAAGGAACAAATAAAGACACTAAGGAACTCGGAAAAGAATTGAAAGAAAAAACTTGGTATCTAGCTCACTGAACGTACTGCAAGGTAAGACCATCTAATAAAGTGCTTGGTTTATAAATATTCCACCCCTCCACTAGTTAATTCCAAACATTTTAGTATCCACTAACACAAATATTATTTTCGCAGCACCAGAATTCCTTTGACCAAGTTGAAAACGACTTCCACATTTTGGGGTAACGCCATGTATAGTTGTTCGAAATCAATTATTGGAGACCATAATAGAGGAATCATCAATAGGTTTGGTCCAAGCTATTGCTGCCACAAGTGCAACAAGTTTGATATTCATTTCTAGTTACCAATAACAAAAGTGTAAATAATTCAGATAATCACAATCATCGTACAATCTCATGAATAAGAAATAATTCATTTATTACAATTTCGATACAGTTCACATGCTTAGGAAAATAATGTAACCAAAGTAGCTTAAGGAAAAGAATTGGCTATTTGATTCTAGGAATTTCATAATGCAATTCTTAAGAAATCTACAATGCAAAAAAAAAAAAAATCTCATAAATTCTTACTTTCAGAAGATGATATTTGACTTCGACAATGGTTGAAGCTTGTTCAATGGACTTTCACCAGTGTTTTCTGTAGGATGGATTCTCCCATGGTCCCTCCAAAAGGCCATGTAATTGGTCTTCCATATACAACATATGGCTACAATGGCTATAAAATGACCATCACCCTTCTTTGTTAGACAAAGACCACTTTCCATCCGTGCAACTCTTGTCAAAATATTTCCAGTACCTGTATTCAACAAACAATATCTACAAATACCTAGAGATGACTTACACACAAAACACCATCCACATCCTTCCTCTGTTACTTCCCTAAATTTCTTGCTAAAACATGGCTAATAGAATTGCACAGCTTCCTTGGAAACTTGTTCTACAAGTGTTGTTGATGGATATTTATTTGAAGATACTCATGCATTCACTCGTTGATATTGACCACCTTTGGTTGCTAAATTTGCAGCTGCTGATGCGGCCATATCACCTAAACCATACGGATTGATATATGCATTTGGATGTAAATTCACTTCCTTATTTGAAGGATTTCCACTAATTTTTTTTTAGCCTACTACAAAGTTGGTGCCCATATAGTAATGCTTTACTTGTTCCACTAGGACAACTATGCTGCTAGCATTAATTTTAGTAAGTAGTTCTTCCTATAATGCACTACTTTTAATAAATCCAAGACAACCATGAATACCTAAATAAATAAAATGTTGCTTAGAACTTTTTTGACTTTCTTTTACATAATTCCCATAATAAGTACATCATCATCTTCTTTTCATCTTGCTACATCACAATGGTGGAGACCCTCCAATTTTTGAGATGCCAATTTTTCAAGGTTTACATCTTCTTGGGATAGAGATGTAAGTATATATCATTTCTTTCAGTTTTTTTGAACAAAAGATTGTGAGACATATATAAAAGACAATTATGATGAACATTTATTTTATGTTTTGGTTCATGACTATATGTGATTGGGATATTCATGCATTCTACAAAAGCAATTAATATATTATTATATAGAGGAGTTGATGAGTCTAATATCTTCAAAACCTTCAATGTATCATTTTTATGTAATGCATATGAGTTATAGCTCGATCAAAGGAATAATTTGACATGTGACATTATAGTTGAAAGACAACTTTTGAATTAAATACATCCAACATAAAGTGGTCTCAAAATAAATGTAATGCTAAGTCTACTCTATTAGGCTATAAATGATGGTGAGATAATGGTTTTTCTATTGATGACTTTTCTCATTGATAAGAAGCTAGATACATACTATTGTCTCTATGTCATGGGATATCATTGATGGGTGAATTACAAATAAGGATCTTATGGATGATTACTTAAGTTGCATGTTGATGAAGTGGTGTTGGTGTGATAGTTCTTCTTGGATGAAGAAAATGGGCTAAGAGAATGATGTTACTGCAGGTTTCATGAAGACATCTACTAAATGATACTTGGAGACATGGCATCTTTATATTGATGATGTTAAGGAATGATGCTACTTTTCCCAAAGTAAGATGATATTCTTGGTTCTCACATATGTTGGTTGATGCATGAAAATATATGTTTTCATGATGAACATTGATTGAGGCTATTCCTACAAAGGGAAAGAGCAAGTTGATCTTGATAAGGTCAACAGGATGAGTTGATAGTTAATATCTACATGTTGATGTTGATTGTCTTATCTTGCAAATTGATGATGAAAATGTGAATGTTGTTGTTCATGTTGCTGCTGACAGATGCTTATGGTGCAGATCCTACATGGTGTTTGATAGTTATTGATGACTATCATGGTCTTATTGAGGTCTTTTGTTTTGGTTATAAATTCCGTATATGTCTCTTGATGTAAAGTTAATGTAAAGATCTATGATGTAATAATTGTAATATTCAGTCATGTATGGACTATTGTGGTCAAGTCATGTAATCCCATCCTTTTGGGCATGTGATATAATGTGTAATCCCACTATGTTGGGTGATCAATGTAAGCATGATTCGTTGGTAATAGGAAATGTCATGTTTGGTTGAGTCATAGAGTCATGTACTTTGTATATCTTTAGAAAATTCAGCATATACTCAGGGGGAGCATGGTCAATATTCCATATTCATACTCATCAGAACTGTAGCACTCACGTCAACAAAGTGAGAGAAGCCTTCATTGAACATTGGTCAGCCCTTTTCCCTTGATGTCAAAGAGGGAGAGAAGCTTGGTTTTCTATGGATGTGTTTACAAGTATCTATAGGTAGTGGTGACCAAACACCAAAGTGGTTGTCATCAAGTCCAAAGGGGGAGATTGTTTGCATTATGAAAAATGTGTTGTCCTTGATGGAAACCTACTTAAACATGTCAACATGATGGTAGTAGGATGAGTATTCATGCCAGTACAAATGTGACAACAATATTGGAAAAAGGAATATCAGTTCAGAGACAGAGTAATGATAAAGATGAAGTTTGAAGAAGTATATGTGGGTTCTGTGAAGCAAAGGCATGTACACATGCGGGTATGAAGAAGAAAAGACGTGTATAGTTTCTGCACCATGGTATTATAAATGCCAAGGGTATTTACCATGGTGTTGACCCATAGTATTGAGACCAACAACAAATATTTGATCCCATCTAAGAATACCATCGACATTAGTATGATTTTGGCATGTGGTATTGGATAAGGCCTAAGCTATATAAGGAGATGAATATCAAAGTACTTAGGTGTGCAAGTGATGCATATTTTATGTGTAGTTAGATTTGAAGCAATTGTGCATGTAATGGGCTATTAATGAATTTTTTGATCTGAGACAAAGTATGCACATGGGAATTTGATGATGGATAAGATCCAATAGATCTGAAATGACTATACTGATAATAGATTGATTTGATCTATAATATTTGTGTCCAACGCATGTTTTTTTATGTATACCGAGAGATGGGTTTGTTATAAAGGTTTGATGTGCAACGAAGCTATAAGTCAATAGTTGCATATATATACATGGGTTTGATAACCTAAAAGGTGTGTACGTATGTGGTTTTAATGCTAGTAAGTCACATATCAATTCTGCACTTTGGATAGATCTGTACACAGGTTTGATTCCTAAAAAGCATGTATACATGCGGAAGTGTTATGTGGAAAACACGTATATAAGCTAGGGTTTTTTTGAATAAGATGTATGATCAATCTAATTATTCTTATTGAATTATTATTTTCTTTCAATGAAGTCTTACTTGATGATCTGAGCTTAATAGTGATGTTTGAAGGTGAATTGATTGAGGATTGGTATGTTGAAAAGTGATGATGATACTATTTTTATGTGATTGAATATCAGTGATGGTTCTATGATTATTTCATAATGATTTAGTGGTTTTGTGTGTGACTCAAAGTTTATTTCATAATCACAATGACTCTATTTCAGGGTTCAGTGTTTTGAGATCTGTATGCAGGTAGGATTCAAGGAAGTTGTGTATACACATGGATTTTCTAAAGTAAAGTAGCGTATCTATTCTGACATTTTATTGATCAAGATTTTCAGTTGGTTGAGTGAGTTGATGCAGCGTTTGGGTTTATTATTGGTATTCTAGTTAAAGTGATATAACTGCTTTGGTTGTTTGAGAATAAGTTTATTGATTTGGATATCAGTTGGTTCAATGATTGGTTGACTTAGTTGGTTCAATAATTGAGTGATTTGTTGTAGTGATCGATTTCAATTTTATTAGGCTTAAATGATAGTAGTGGGTTGAGTCTGAAAATTTGATGAAAAGTGGCCCACAAGTTGTGATGCTTTGTATTAGGTGGATCCAGTGTGAAGGTGTTGAATGTTGGAGCCTTCTCTAAGGGAGTCAAAGCTTCCTTCCAGTGGTAGCTAGTGAATTAGATTGGGGGTAGGATCTCCCTTCTAGTGGGTGTTGGTAAATGAGATTAGGGGGTTGAAGCTCCATTCTAGTGGGTGTTGGAGAACGAGAGAAAGTTGTAGTCTCCTACAGGTGGTTGCCCATGTGCTAGTATGAGTTTTCACCTGTACAAGATTGTAAGAAGTGTGTCTTTATAATAAAAATAAGGCTTAGACGAAAACAACGATGGTTTTTTCCCACATTGGTTTTCCACCTAAAAATCATGGTGTTCATGTGTGTTGATGTGTTGCTTATGTGTGATGGTTTGTTCTTTTCTTATTGCATATGGTTACTGTTCATTTAATGCCTACTGAAGTATTGTTACAATGGTTTAAGTTAAACATATGATGGATTAAATTAAAAGTTAGTCAACTGGATATACGCTAGTTGTTTGCATAACAACCATCTATATACACATGTTTCTTTTAGTAAAGTGCGTATAGAAATATGAGTAAGAAAATAAAATTTTAAGCGGGTTTTAAATATTGATTCACTCCCCCCCCTCTTAGTATTTTTCCCCACAAAATTTCTTTTGAATGAAGAGTTGCAAATATGTCATGTGAAACTAGAACCCAAGTATTATCGATCTTCCTATATACACTTCTAACTTTATGTAGGTTGCATTCAGAAATAAGAATTTGAAGATCGATGAATCTTAATGGACTCTTTTCATACCACTCTCCCATATGTAGTTTGAGATCATTTACTGTTCTCAGGTATCCTGAAGAAATTACTTGATTTGACTTAGTTTCTTTAGCTTTAGGCATAAGAGGTGTTAGAGCCTTATAGTGATAGTGATCAAAATTACTCTTTTCACTATTTGTTATAGTCTTAAGTCAAATTATAATATTTTCAAATTAAATTTGACATGTATCTTGGTCATCAAATGGTCCTAAGTCATTTTCCAGGTGTAATTCTACTCTCATAATACATCATATGTTGTTGAGCACTAGAGAAGGTATGTAATTACCACTTATTTTGTCATCTTTTCATTAAATTCATAACTTCCTTGCATTATGAAATAGGTATATGATGAAAGACTATGATAAAGTTTAGAAGATTTGTGTGCAACGTAAAATGACTAATAATTACCCTTTTCCTATGCAGAAAAAGAAGAAAACGGAAGATCGCCTTTCCAAAGGAAAAGACAATATGAAATTAACTATTGTCCCTTTGACAGGGAACAAAATCCAAATGAGGCAATCCAGATTGGAGCATATAAGCTAGGAAAAGGGAGAGGAGATACCAGATCGGCGCAAGAGAACGAGAAGATAACTGAGAGATAACAATATGGAGAATCCCTCAGGATCCTTCGATCCTGAGGGATCATTGCTTAAAAGGTTATTTGTATCATTGATATTTCCGCTTGGATGCTATAAGAAGGGACAACGTTGTTAGCCCAAAGGAGGAACTATTGTTGTTTTTATGAAATTCACTATTGTAACTGAAACTTTGATCATCGACTCTATTTAAAAGAGTGATTGTTGTAACTCTATTTTGATGCTTAATATATAAACTCTAGTTATTGATCTGTCATTGATTATGGAGTAATCTTAAGAAGTGTGTCCCTGGAGGCTAAGGGCCCAGCCATCATGGATCACTTGCTCCTGTACCATGATTTTCCGATTCTAAGTCACGTGTGGTTTGATCTCTCTTATTTGCTTTGTTCAGTAATCTGTTGTTATTTATTATTTCATGTATTAGCTCTGGTATATTTCCTTCCTATTTGAATAGTAATGTTATTCTCTGCAATAGGAATGTTATGCTATTCATTCTAAACTTATATCGCATTGTCGTTCCTTTAAGGAATTGATATTATCATATAACATTGTTGTTCCTTCCAAATTGCCATTGTTGTTTGTTTACAAAGTAATAGTGTTGTGTATTTATAAATTGGTATTATTGTCTATTTACCTACAGTTTACTTCCAAATGTGATTGTTGTTCATTTGGGATTGTTGTTCCACCGTGATCACAATTGTTGTTTCTTCATAACTGTGATTAATAACTATTGTACTGAAACTCAGATTACTGTTTCTTTCAATATAGAAGTGCTGTGTGTAATATTTGATTTGGTTTGCTGTGCATTTACATTTGATTCAGGTTGCTGTTCAATATTTCAATACTTCACTTTAGTTTGCTATTCCATTTCCGTTTACTATTTAAATCGTTTCTGAGATAAAGATTGTTGCTTAATTCCTGTAGATTACACTTACTGCCTCATTCATTTCTGTAGATTAAAGATTTGTTGTTCAATCTTGTTAAATATATTAGTTGCTATTCCTTTTTTTGTTATTTGAATTATCATTGCTTTGGTGTGAACATAACGATCTGAAACTGTAGTGAACATTGACTATTGTGTCCAATTCCCAGGTTAATGATCTTTTCTTTGATTGCTTTTCAATTACATCAGTTTACAAAGGGAAGAGTTACTATTACTGCACCCTTGAATGATAAAGTATTGTAGTTTCTTCATTAAATAATTTAGTTACAAGCATTTCCAATTCTTGCCATTACATTTAGAAGTTTGTTTTCAGCATTTAGTTACTTTTGCAGAAGCACTATACTACTAGCATTACTCTGACAAATGACTGCCTCAAACCGAGTACACTCTTTGAGATAACAAATCATACCTAGATTGATAATTAATGTAGGGTAAATAGAGGTGAAAAAGACCCTTTTTACTGCTCGACATTTTTGGCGCCGTTGTTGGGGAAGAGTGTAGCCATTTGTTTCTTTTCAGAGTAGTGTAAGTACCTACTAGGAGGGAATTGGGTTTTAAAAACGGAAGGTAAGAACATGCATACGGAGCATGTAACAACCCTGCTCCCTTACTCACTTTCCTATAGATTTATTGTTGTTTTGGGTAGAAATCAGTATTTGATTTGTGTGCATGACTAAGCAGAAAAATCTTGAAAAGAATCCTAAACCACTAACCAAGCTTGATAAAGCTAAGGGGCTGGTGACCCTTGGCCGACCGACCTTTATAGACGAAATTCTCAAAAAAGCAGAATCTCAGCCTTCAGTAGGACCTAGAAAAGTTGCTTCTAGACAACCTACTAGTTCCCTTTAGGCCACAGGATCACCATCTGTAGCCTTTGCTGAGGTTCACAACTAAACTGAGGAGTAAGATTTTCAAGAAATTGAGAATTCTAGCCCAAAATCATTGCAAGAAGGGAACCTTAGTAATCTCTGCGAAGGGAGAGGAGAAACAGGGGAAACTGAAGAACCAAGATCTCCTCTTGGAGTAATTCAACCATTAAGCAACCCAGATAAGGGAAGTGCTACAAAAATCATTCATAACGAAGTTGAAGAACCTCAAGAGCCATAATCCCCCCAGAAATTAGGAACTCTCATCATCCCAGACAAAGGAAGTGCTGCTAAGGTCATTCCTATTAAGGCCATCCCTATTCCGTCTAACCAACCTAAGAATACCCTCCTAGAAATCTCGGAAGGTTATTGGCACATATTTGACCAAATGGCCCAGAACCAGCCAAACACTCAAACCTCCACACCGCAATATCCCATTGCAGATACTGTAGTTAATGCACCTACGAAAGCAATTCCTCTCCATCATATCCCTACATTTGATGGCCTAACATTGGAAGACACAGATACATTTTTGTTTGAATTCGATGTGCTGTGCAGAGGATATGACTATACCACCGATCCCCAAAAACTGAAACTATTTCCCTCTACATTAAAAGGAGCTGCTTTACGATGGTTTATGGGGTTGGGTGGAGGTGTTATAAATGATTGGGATCAGATGAAAGGTGCTTTCCTGAAGAAATATCAAGATTATTGTAGATCTAGAGAGTTAAAAGATGAAATATTTCAGATGGTAGCTAGACCTAATGAAACACTAGAGGAATATGTTGAACGTTTTCAGTATAATCTTCAAAGATCTCCTTATGCATCATTACCCTTACCTGATAATGTATTAAAACAACATTAATTAAAGGTATGAAGGAACAATGGATTGAAACATTGAATATTATGGGAAAGTGAGACATTTATCAAGAAGATTTTGCTAACATTATTGATTTATGTATCAGGAGTTCACGAGGAAGCACAAGGCTAAAACCAGTGGAACATGACAGGTTTACAAGGGACAACAAGATCTCTGGAGAAGGAGTAACTTGCGCGGAAATTGGAAATTTATTAGAAAATTTCCAATATTGGGGACTCTGACATATTGGGGACTTTGACAATGTAGCTCAATATTATGCAAGCCAAGCAAAAACAAGCAGAGGTAGAGTAAAATCTGGCAATATTTTGTCCCAGATGCAGAAAGAAACATAGCCACAAAGAGTGCCCATTAGATGCGGTTCAAGTTTGTGCCATTTATACAAAAGACCACTCTACAAAAAGTTGTCCCTCACTTCCTGGTTTGAAAGCAGTATACAAAGAAGAAGAAGATGAACCAGAACCGGTGTACCTACTTAATCAATGCCATCAATGGCAGCCGTGACAATCAGGTATGTTCCCCGATCCAGCTTCTTCTTTCCAACCTCCACAATATCATGCTCAGCAATATAATACAATGTGGCAAAATCAACCTTCCTTCTCAAATTGATCACAATAACCATTTCCTTCACCATCGAAATAGCCGAATCAAGCAAGCCAATCTAATTGGCTAAATTTTCCCTATGCCCCACCATATTGGCAAAACAATTCGTATCCAGCACAATGGTCCCCTCCTACTTCGCAAAGCCAAGCTTGGCAAACAAACTGGAAAATACCGATGAATTAGCCAATAGGAACCATTCCACTCCCTCAACCTACACTGCCAGCACTGCAACAAAACCCCCGGTCCAACTTAAGACTACAATTCCCAGCCCAACCCAGCCCCAATCCAAATAGTAGATCGGTCCAATCTGTTCAAATAATTGAAACACCAGAGCTAGAAACTGATCTAAGGGAGTGCAATGACCTTCAATTAAGGTCTGGGCACATTATTGAGACTGAGGGAGATAAAAATATTCAAGTTGAAAATCAGTTACCTATAGAACAACCATTACAAGAAGAATATGTGGCTAGAAAACAAACTCATGACCAAGCAACCACATTTTCTCCCCCATTCCCAAAACGATTAATTATACCGCGACCTATAGAACATCTTGATTTTGATATTCTGGAGAACTTAAGAACCTGTACATAAAAATCCCACTCCTCCAAGCCATCAAAGACATCCCAATATATGCAAAGACCATCAAAGAGCTATGTATAAAAAAACCAAGGAGGAGAATAATAAATAACCCAACAGTCCAAGTAGTTGGCACTTTATCTGACCTATTATCAGGAAGAGAAGCACCTGTAAATATGAAGACCCAGGAAATCCAATAGTGACAGTACAAATCAATGGACAAACCTTTTCAAATGCCTTAGTTGATCTAGGGGCTATAATTAATATCTTAACAACCACCACTTGTCAAAAACTAGGCATTGCATCAGTAGAACCAACTTCCACTTTATTAGAACTGGTTGACCGATCAGTGGTTAGGCCGGAAGGCACAGTACATGATGTCATGGTATCCGTTGATTCCTGGGAATATCCTGCCGACTTTTTGATAATAAACCCCCAAAAACCGACTTGATGGACACCCATTAATTTTAGGCAGACCTTGGCTTGCAACCGCTGATGCTTACATTGGCTGTCGACAAGGCAGTATGACCATAACTAGAGGGACTAATATCAAGAATCTAGCCTTATACCCTCCAGCCTAGCCAAGTGTCACAATAATAAAAACTAACAAACATCCTGTATCATACCTTACCGAAAATATTAGATCCCCATTAACTATAGAAGATGCCCTCGATTTCAAATATCAAACAAAGGATGATGTTATTAACAACTTTATTAACCAAGCTGAAGCCAGATCCCACATACAATGTCACATGATAGAGGCAACATTTGATAATGAATTGGAAGAAGATCCTCTCAAAGACACTCATGATCAAACAATACCTACTACCTCTATTTCAAATAGAAAAACCATAGAGATTGAGCCAGGAAAAACTTTAAACATTAATAGTAACCTAACTCCTGAACAAGAAGAGAAACTGATCCAACTATTGAGAAAATACAAGGAAGAATTTGCATGGGATTATCTGGACATGAAAGGAATCGATCCCCAGTTATGTACACACCACATGTATATAGAAAAGGATGCAAGACCTGTTCGACAACCCCAAAGAAGACTTAACCCTCATCTAAAAGACATTGTGAAAGCTGAACTACAAAAACTTTTAGATGTAAACTTTATTTATCCTATCTTTGATAGAAAATGGGTCTCTCCACTTGTAGTGGTGCCAAAGAAGAATGGAAAGTGTTGGATTTGTGAGGATTACAGAGAATTACATAAAGAAACCCAAAAATACCACTTCCCCCTTCCATTCATTGACCAGGTATTAGATACATTAGTAGGAAATAAATTCTTTTCTTTCTTGGATGACTTCAGTGGATACAATCAGATTTAGATTTCCCCTAAAGGTCAAGACAAAACTACTTTTACCTGTCCTTGGGGAACGTTTGCCTACATAGTTTTACCCTTTGGCCTATGCAATGCCCCCGCCACATTTCAAAGATATATCCTCAACATCTTTTCAGATTTAATAAATGAAGGGATCGAAGTATACATGGATGATTTCACACCATACGGAGATGATTTCGACCCAGCACTAGACGCATTGGAAAAGGTGATGTGATGATGTATCACTACCAGGCTCTGCCTGAGCCATGAAAAATTCTTTGCCTCATCCTAGGTCATTATATCTCAGTAGTTGGAATACAGGTAGATCCAGCCAAAATTCAAATAATCTTGTTAATACCTACTCCTACCACACAGACAGAGGTATGCAGTTTTCTTGGATTTTCTGGTTATTATAGGAGATTTACAGAACACTTTTCTCACATTGCTACACCTCTATACGCACTAACAGGGAATGTTGACTTTATTTGGATAGATAAATGTGACTATGCTTTTGAGGATCTGAAAAAGCTTATGTCAACAACCCCAGTACTTAGAGGTCCAAATTAGGACCTGCCATTTCAAATTTCATCAGATGCTTCAGAAACAACTATTGGAGTAGTCCTTGGGTAGGAAGAAGACAAAAAACATATGCAATTTATTATATTAGCAAGAATTTGTCTCCTGTTGAGTTGAACTATACTATTACTGAAAAAGAATTTTTAGCTGTAATACATGCTATAAATAAATTTAGGCATTACATCACTGGATATCCTATTGTTTTATATACAGATCACTCTGCCATAAAATATTTAGCAAATAAACCAATCACAAATGGTAGAGTAACAAGATGGCTGATTTTATTGCAGGAATTTGACATCACAATAAAAGACCGACCTGGAAAAGAAAATCATGTAGCTGACTTTCTCTCACGAATGCCAAAACCAGTGGACGCAACTACAGTCGAAGATCAATTTCCGGATGAACATTTGTTTGCGGTTACTGTCAAAACACCCTGGTATGCTGATGTTGCGAATTATTTAGCAGTAGGAAAATTACCAAAACATCTAACTCCCAATGAACGAAAGCAGATTGTCCAACGTAGTACCCGATTTTCTTGGATTAGGGGATACTTATTTCATACAGGAGTAGATATGCACATTAGAAGATGCGTCCGTGAAGATGAAATTTTTGACATTTTGAAAGCCTGTCATGACAGACCGTGTGGCGAACATTTCATAGATCAAAGAACTGGTCACAAAGTTCTGTAAACAAGGTATTATTGGCCCACAATCTTCAAAGATGCAAAGAAATTTGTTCAAGCCTGTGACAGTTGCCAAAGCGCAGGACACCCTAGACAACCCGGTGAAATGCCTCTGAACCCACAGTTAGTCATTGAACCATTTGAGTGTTGGGTGCTCAATTTTGTTCGTTCGATCAATCCATCATCAAACTAGAAAACATATATTTTGGTAGCAACAGAATATGTCACAAAATGGGTTGAAGCAGAGGCATTTCCAAGAGCTATAGAAGATTTCGTCATTCAGTTCCTATTCCACATATTTGTGCGATATGGCCTCCCAAGAGACATAATCATAAATGGAGGACCATAGTTTGCTGGTAATAAAATTGCCGCAACACTAAAAAACTATAATATTCAGCATAAAATTACCTCTCCATACCACCCATAAGCAAATGGGCAAGTAGAAAGCACAAATAAAGTAATAGAAGCAATACCGACAAAAACCATTGCGTCACACAGACATGATTGGGCTACAAGATTTCCAGAAGCCTTGTGGACATACAGAACAACATGGAGAAGCACTACTAGTTATTCACCATATCAGCTAGTATTTGGAAAGGAACCCATCTTTCCAATAGAATTCGAAATACAGACCTTGAGAACAACACAAGAAGTCGGTCTAGATTTAAACGAGGCCCAGATTAATAAACTACAGCAAATCAATGAGCTGGATGAAATTAGGCTCTCTGCTCTTCAACACACCACGTTAATCCAACAACAGAGAGCCAAATGGCACGATGCCCTCATCAAAGACAAAGTCTTCTGTGAAGGAGATTAGGCGCTCCTATATGATTCCAGGTTTCAGGATTTTCTGGGGAAACTCCAGACTCACTGGTTGGGACCATACGAAATCCAGAAGGTACATGATAATGGCACCATTACTTTAACCACCATCGATGGAACTGGACATATCTTTAAGGCAAACAACCGCCGAGTTCGATTGTACCGCAAACTACTTACTCGAGAATCCTTCTACCAGCAACTCCATGAAGACTCTGACATGCAGATTCTGGTTGAGGGAGAAAACTCTTCCTCACCTTTGGTTCATTAAGTGATTTGATTGCTTTTACATTTTGTACAGAATTCTTTTTTGTTTGTTTGTGTAAACTGCTTTCTGTACATATTTATGCATTTATGCAACTTTTGCATTTTGCTGTTCCTTTCAGATGGAACAACATTTTCACCATTCTACTGTTCCTTTTCGAAGGAACATCACTTCTGCATTTTGTTGTTCCTTTCATATGGGACAAAATTTTCACCATTTTGCTGTTCCTTTTCGAAGGAACAACACTTTTGCATTCTGCTATTCCTTTCCGAAGGAATAACATTTCCGTCATTTGTTGTTCCTTTATGAAGGAACAACATTTTTGCATTCTATTGTTCCTTTCCGAAGGAATAGAATTTCCATCGTTTTGTTGTTCCTTTCCGAAGGAACAACACTTCTGCTTTTCTACTGTTCGTTTCCGAAGGAAAAACACTTTTACATTTTGCTGTTCATTTCCGAAGGAATAACACTTCTGCATTTTTACTGCTCCTTTTTGAAGGAAGAACACTTTCGCTTTTTGCTGTTCCTTTCCGAAGGAAAAGGAACAACACTTTCATTTTTTCTGTTGTTCCTTTCCGAAGGAACAACAATTTCATTTTCTACTGTTCCTTTCCGAAGGAACAACACTTTTATTTTTCTACTGTTCCTTTCCAAAGGAACATCACTTTCATTTTTCTGTTGTTCCCTTCTGAAGGAACAACACTTTCATTTTCTGCTGTTCCTTTCCGAAGGAACAACACTTTCATTTTTCTATTGTTCCTTTCCAAAGGAACAACATTTTCACATTTTTTTGTTTGCGCTTGTTTTCTTTGTTGTTCTAATTAAGGGACAACTGCTATTCCTCTCAATGAACAATAGTTTTGAGCATGTTTTTCCTTTTTCTTGTGGTTTTGTGTATAGTAGCTATTCTATCTTAGAATGCATTTTCTTCTTTGTGTGTTTTACCATTTAGATCATTTTTGTGAGTCATGATCATTTAAGGCATAGCTATATTTTTATGCAATGAATACAAATACTAGAGGATAATGAAATCAACAAATTACATAAAAATCGTTATCTTTAGAAGAAATTGCTTTGAATTGATGAGAGAAAAGAGGAAAGGACAAAACTATTGATCACCTTGCTGTCATTATTTTACTAACAACAATATGATTGATTATTTTTATCATGATGGTTCTTCCTAAATTCCCATAATTCTCTTTAATCATTATTATTGAATAAGAATAAGGGTATATTTTTCTTTATTGAGATGTTAGGACTCCTTCCACCATCCCTACCCTTAAGGAGTGTTGAACCACCCTCTGTATATAAATAGGAAAAGTGCTATATAAAAGAAAAAAGAAGAAAAAGAAAATTTTTTATATGATTGCTAACATGATTTGTTAGATGAAGGATAGGGGGTTTCATCAAGAGCCATCCTGCCATGGTCATAAGGAAGAAAGTGAAGTGGCATTCCCACTATGGCCACCACACCAAGGATATGATCCAAGAGGCACATCAGAAAATAAAAGGTCCTTGGAACAAGAGGTCTCATCACGAGCCAACCTACACACCTTTCACTCCATCCTGGTGAATGGCATTGTGATTCATATGGTTACCAAGCCAGCATAATGGCCTTCATTCTGACATTGCGCAACACTTTCCTAGGCATACACAAAGGATTATGGTTCCAAGGGTGAAATAAAAAACTCTGTCAAGGTTATGAACAGCTGTGGGCAATTGTTGGTCGGATAAATCAATCTCGCATACAAGGCCAATCTCCCTAGTATCAACAAATATTTAGCAACAAGCAGGACAAGCAAATCTACCTTTCTCTAAACATCTTGCGATTCATTAATAAAAACTAAAGAGGTGTTTAGACCCTACCTTAAGTCCAATCATCCGAAAGAGTTTCCTTTTAAGAACCTGCAATCACAAACAAGCACACATCAAATAACACCTGCATAGCTAATATAATAAATCATGTTCATCATGGTGATCAAGGAATCCATGAAGTAAACCATAAAACACAACTTATTGAGAAAAATAAACTTGACTGTATTAACTTTGAAATAGAAGACCTTTACAACCTTTGGTGCCTTGATGTTGTACAAGCTCTTCCCAGGGTCCAAACAGGAATCTCCTCTACTTTGACAAGCCTCACTCTCTTCCAAATGAGATCAAAAAGTTATGTAATCTCTCCTCTCAAAAGCTCAATTAGGAAGACTAAGTTCCAGCAGCATTTCACCTCAAAAATATTCAGCTTTCAACCCCCTCAGTAACTAGCCCAATGCTTCATTTTATAGTGCAAAGGAAGGAGGTTACAGGTCCACCATTGAAGGGATAGAGTCCTCCTTCAAATGGATAAGCTTCTCACATCAAGGGGTTAGCTCCTTAAGGTATAGGATGCATGAACCTTTAAGGAGCGAACTTGCCACCTCAAGATTCCCTCTAGAAGCTTCCAGAAATGACTCAAAATGAGTTTTTAAGAATGTACGTGTGCCTTTTTAATTTTTACAGGGTTCCGCACCCATAACACAGAGATAGAGTGGTCAAGTGCACAATGGACATGACCAATAGGTGCGAGACCATAGGTAATGTTAAGATAAAGTACGAAACTAGAGTTTTAGAGATTTTTAAGGTCTTTTTCTTATTTTCAAGGCTTGATATGAATAACTAAGATTTAAGACTTGCAAAGGAGGAAGGTATGAGTGGTGATAGACTCACACTAATTGCAGAATGTCAAGGTGACAATTTTTGTGCAATAGATTGCCCCCTAAAGTGCGAAGTTTATAATAGATGAGGATAGTTTTTGTCATCTAAGAAGAGTGAAGTACTTTATCATTTCAAGGATCTTCCTATGGACACCCCGGTCGGAACCTGTAAAAACACATTCAATGCAAAATATATATAATATTATATATTATTTTATATATATATATTATATTATATATTATATATATATATATATATAATATATATATATATGAACATATCATTGCTGAGGTAGGCCTTCCCATACTCAGATCAAACTTGACTAGAAAACTATCTAAACTGCTTTGATACAGGATTGATTTTGTAATACATCACAAGTATAGACATATGTAGACACAGTATGGACGCAACCATCTGTTTATGAATAGTCTACTGTATAATGAATAACAAAATTCCTCATAGCCTGGATGGTGGAAACTAGATCCAGGGTCTTGATTTCTGCTTCCTGAACTAGTATGATTCTATCCATGTGAATGAATGTGTCGAAGTCAAACATGGTAGAAACCACTTAATTACTAGTCAATGATGTGAACTGTTAACAAGTGTGAGAGAAACCACCAGTAATGTCAATGGCCTTCAAAGTACTCAGTAAAATCCATGAAATGTGAATAAATGAGTTGATGTCGAACATGTCACAGAATCCTTTGATCGAAGGTCAATGATGCAACCTTTCCTCAAAGGCGAGAAACCTGCCATTAGGGCATGCAGATTCCAAGGTATTGACAATTTCTAGATAATGAGTTGGAGTTGATAGAAAGCAATCTATCGTAGGCAAGCCCACAACATGAAATCATAGATCAAGTTTTGAAGAAATATATTTGGTAAGGAATAACTTAGGGATGGTCAAGATGGATGATAGATATTTTGCAAATGAATGGTTTATTTGAACTGACCTCTTGAACACATAACGACACTGCAGATGGTTTGGTGACAATTGACCCAAAGCTAATACCTAGAAACCGGCTGAAGACTTTCAATATGGTTCGATTAACTGTTAGGCAAAGGATTTCCCAACCCAGGTGAACAAAAAGTGTCGTGTTCAAGAGTGGTTAACTGCTTTTCTAAACACAAAGTATAACAAACAGGTACATTTTCCTCTCTTTCCCCCCACCATTTATGGCAAGTACCTCTTTATTTTTGACAAGCTTGAGGAGGATAACATTTGCTTGATTATAAGCTCATCCTTCAGATGAGTCCAACTTAGTTTAAAATTCGAACCCTAAGAAGGAGTGGTCCGTTCCTGTTTGAAATTGAACAGGTCCTTTACTGTTAAATTTTAACAAGTCCAGTATAGGAGAAACTCGGTGTTTTTCAATTTTAGGGAGTCATAAGAAAAACTTAAGAAAACTCCATGGTTGTCCTTTTTTGTAAATTTGTGTCCCTCAAGCCCAAAAAAGTATAAAATGATACTTGATAGAACCGCTTGACCATTACGATCAAGGAGTACTTTTCATAATTAGTGACTCCGATCTGAAAAAGTAAAAAAGTGATTGAAAATACGTCGTTTTATAACTAATATCGAACTCAAAACGACAAAAGTTCGACAATATTTTCATGTTTATATAGTCAGAAAAGAGTTGTAAGTGGACTGTCCTTTTAATTCCATTTTAACGAGTTTAAAAGAAAAAAACTCGACAATCTTTTCATATTTTACGAGTCAGAAAAAAGCTTAAAGAGGACTCCAATGTTTCGCTTTTTCGTAATTTTTTGGAAGAGTCCGAAAAAGTGAAAAAGTATGATCTTTGTTGAAAACGATCAATTCTTCCTGAAAATTGAATATTCTACACAAAAACTCAAAACATTACTCATACCTGTTTAAAATAAATAAAAATGCATCAAAAGTTACTTTTTTAAAGTGAAAAATAAACAAATTAAAAATTCATTTATTCAAAAAAGCTTATAAAAAGGGCTTTTGTAAATTCATTTTTACCGTTGACTTCAAAGTGAAAAGTAAGAGTTTTTGGTAAGAAACTCCCTGTGAATATTGCAGAAAATCCGACCATTGGAATCGAAAACCGTCAACTCTAGGTAATCCACGTCATCCCTATCTTGCATTTCAACCATTTAATTTTCATTTTAGGGCTTTAAAAATTGATTTTTAAATGAAAATTTTGTTTAAAAAACCGCTCGCGGGGGTCTGCAAGTGCAACATGCGGCCCCTGCAGACCTCGACTTTTTCGTACAAGGGAAAAAGTCGAGGTCCCACACCTGCTCTTAAGGACGAGTGTGGACCTACGCACTATCCCTAACTAGTGGGTGCGAACCCCACAAAATAAGTTTTAAAATGTCAAATTTTTTCCATTTCCGCCCGAAAATTTTGAACTAAATTATTCTAATCTGCCTTTTTTTTGCAATGTAGATACACAAAATGCTTATTTGGCGGGAACATGAGCACGAAGATGTGGATCTAGCCGCATTAATTCATCCACCTACAATACGGGTATTAAAAGTATGCAGACTATTTAAATTCTGGGCCATACTAGGCATGAGGGCTCAGCTAGACTTTCTGCAATGGCTGGTAGACAGTTGGAGCACACAGGACCAATGTTTCATAATTCGTGGCCACCAACTTGAAATCGAGCTAGAGGACATTTATTTCTTGACTGGTTTTCCCGAGAGAGGTGAACGATTATCTCTATTCGGGACTAGGCCAGGTGGCCAGTTTGTTGCTAGTCTCCAACTAGAGTTTTGTAATGACCAAACTGAGAACAAATGGATAGATATCAAGACTATCTCCCGTCTTGAACTTAAAGTGATTGCATTTATTGTCAGCAGACTATGCAGGAGCATAGCATTGCATGTAGCTACTGGATCCCAAATGCGAATGGCAGTAGATTATTACTGAGGCACCATCTTCAACTGGTGCGAGGCTGTGTTGGTGAATGTAAAAGGCCAACTGACTAGAGAAAAGAGCGGACAAATAAAAAACTTTGGATATGGTTTCTTGGTTGTGAGCTTTGGCTGAGAGGGTCCCTATGTTGATCCCACAATAACTTTTTGTTGAGGCTGGACTTCCTCGAGAGCCTAGAATTATGCGCTGGGTTATAGTGATGGCCCGTCATCCTGAGGAGGGTACAGAGGTTGTCCGATTTCCACCTGAGTATTTTCGTTGGTTGGGGAATCAACTTTTCATGATTCACAACTTTCCATATGCTGGGATGGATTATCGTGGTGATTCAGATATGGCTCTTCCACCAGGAGAGCAATGGGATGATTCAGGTAAAATCATTTTCAACATTTTCTAAATTTTTAACTATTTTTTTTTTCTTTTTAAATCGTCCAAAACTGACAGTAAAAAGTTTTAAATGCAGATGTGGGTCCATAGTGACCAGCCACTCTCTAGTCCTATGAGAGGAGACACCCAGCTGTAGCAGTACCGGCCCCACAGGACCAATCCACAGAGATCCTGACCGAACTGGAGCATTATCTAGAGCATTTGACAGTAGATATTCCAGAGACTAGTATAGATGATATTCCACTTAGGTTACATCGCTATGTGATTGGGGTCCCAGGACCTTTTAGGAGGTTCCTTTGTAGGGTGGCTCGAGCAGTGGTTTCTTATCGTGATCATCAAGGATAGGATGATCGCCTTTGTAGACTCATACAACATTTTATATCTTTTTGTATTATCATTTTTGCCAATCATAAGGTGTTTTTCAACCTATGACCGAAGATAATGTATATTTGACACACTTCTATGCTATGATATATCACTATTACTGGCTATCTTGTATAACATGTTTATGGGATGTTTTTGAATTTATTGTCTTGATTATTGCAAATGTCTATTTAACATTCGAGAAGCAACTGCATCTGCTAATGTATTTAAATATCTTAGAATATGCTGATATTCAATGTAGTAAAATTCACGTTCCAAGAGACAAACTCTCAAAAATAATCTTGATAACACTGGATTTCTAATGGCATAAACCCTATTAACCTGTAATACAACGAGTTCAGAATCTAACCTAACAATCAAACTCCGAATCCCAAATGAGATGGATTCAGATAATAACTCAATCACTGCACTATACTCTGCAATGTTATTTGTTGTTTGACCGAGGCTTACCCCATGCATAGATACTAACTCGTTAGAGGGTGAATAGATAACCCAAGTTGCGGAAGAAATGTTCCGTGTACTATGACAAGCACCATCAGTAAAACCAATGTATGTTTGAAGAGACATCGACATCTGCAATATCAAGAGTAAAATAAAGATAAGTAGGAATAATGATAGAAACACTCTCTAAACTTGTCACACTTTCTAATTTAAAACACACCAACTAGAAAGAAACTATTCTAACAAGAATCTCCACACCAAACTTTAAGCATAATATCTTTTCAGATAAAGCCCATTTCTAGTTCTACCTAAAGAGACACTGTCAAAATCTACTTATTCATAGGCCCCTTTTGCCAGCTTTCACTTAACAACAAAAGGACCATGCCACATGGTACAAATTTTCTAGCCCCTAGCTTATCGTTTGCTTGATCGTATAGTAAAACTAGGTATCCTTCTAAAAAATTACGAGGTGTAACATTTCGGTCGTACTGAGCTTTTATTCGTTTTGCATGAGTCTCGATTGCTAATGCAACATCACGTCGATTCTCATCTAGTTGAGCTAAGTACAACAAACATTTCTCCTCTTCGGAAGTGGCTAGGAGTAATTCTATGGCTATTTGCAAGGACGGAATTTCGCATTCAATGGGTAACACTGCTTCCAACCCGTAAACTAGCTGAAAAGGAGTGAAACCAGTTGATGTTTTGACTGAGGTTCAGTATGCCCAAAGTGCTAAAAATAACATGTTATGCCAATTCGACTGATGAATACTAATGATTCATTGGATCATAGTGACTAGAACTTTATTGATTGCTTCAATGAGACATTAACCTATGGGTAATATGAAGTAGAACTATCGTGACGCAGGCTAAGTTGATCTGTTAGTTCAGTCATCATGATGTTTCAAAAATGACTTCCATGATCAGTAATAATAGCTTGAGGAACACCGACTCTAGTAATTATATGATTGAAAACAAAAATTGTAGTAGTTTTATCATCTGCCGAAAATGTAGGCATCGCCTTGGCCCACTTGGTAAAATAATCTATCGCAAGGATGATATATGCATGCCCCTCGGTCGAGCGAGGGTTACATGTAATAAAGTCAATACCCCACTTTGCGAAAGGGCCGATGACAATTATAGGGTGGAGAGGAGTAGGTGGAGCACGCATCTTACGATAAAAAATTTGATAATTGTGGCATTTTCGGACTGCATAGATACATTCTTTAAATAAGGATGGCCAGGAATAACCAGCGCGCAATATCTTTTGGACTGTGGCATACCCAGACATATGACTGCCACTTGCTCCAGAGTGATAGTCATTCATAACCTTTTCATCTTCTTCATGAGTTAGACAACGTCAGAAAACAGAATCCGCTCCACGACGATAGAGTGTATCTCCAATAATATTGTACTGTTGGGATTGGAAACGTAGTTTCCTTCGCTGAGATTGTGAGATTTCAGGCTGAAAAGATTGAGTTTGGAGATAGACAATTATATCTCCATACCATGGATCAAGATTACTAATAAGAAACAAAGATTCATCAGCAATGGGTTCTTCCACCACAGTTTCAGTATCAGTACGCGGGAAATCACACATCAGCTCCGCAAAAACCAAAGATTTCTTTGCCTTGTATTTTTCAAATTCCAAGTCAAATTCCTGCTGGATAACTATCCATTTGGAATACTTGCCCCCTAGCAATTGTTTGGTCAAAATATACATCAGAGGGTTATAGTCAGAAATTACCGTGGTTTTGCGTAATAGGATGTAGTGACGAAATCTTTGGATAGCTTGAATAGCTGCCATGGCCAATTTCTCCACATGTGAATATTTAAGTTCAGTCAGATTTAGAGTTCGACTAAGATAGTAAATCACATGTTCATTGTTGAATTCATCTTCCTGAACTAAAACCATCCCAATGGTGGAATGAGAAGCAGCGAGGTACAAAAAGTAGTCCTGGTTATAGTTGGGAGGATGCAATAATAGTGCATGGGTCAACGCGTGTTTAAGCGCATCAAAAGATTTGTTCGCTATCTCATCGCAAAATAATGGAGTATTCTGTTTCAACAACCTGGTAAAACATTTCGTTATCTTGGCGTAGTTAGGAATGAAACGACGTAAATTGTTTGCTTTCCCTTGCAAACTTTGGAGTTGGCAAAGAGTCAAAGGCGGAGGTAATTTGACAATAGCTTCAACCTCCGAGGGATCAACATGAATGCCAGCTTTTGAGAAAACAAATCCCAGTAAATGACCCATTTCTATATAGAAAACACATTTGCGTGGATTCAACCTAATTTGATAATGCCTACATCTCATAAAGATGGCTTGTAAATGAGTGAGATGATCGGCTCTACGTAATGAATGAGTAGGTAAATCATTGAGATAAGGCTACACAATGTACTAGATGTCATGAAATGCATAAGACATAGCCCTTTGAAAAGTTGCTCTGACGTTCTTCATCCAAAAAGTAATTTTCAATAAGAAAATGTCCCCCATGGACAAATGAAAGCTGTTTTAGGTTGATCAGCAGGGAGTATGTTGATTTGATTGTAACTGGAAAAACCATCCATAAAGGAGAACATTTCACTGCTGGCACAATCATCAATAATTTGATCGATATAGGGGGTTGGATAATTGTCTTTAGGACAAGCTCGATTAATATCCCTATAATCGATACATATTCTTATCATTCCTTGCCTTTTGTTAACAGGAACAATATTCGATACCCAATCCGTTAAAGGAATTGGATAAATGAAACTTGCTCAAAGTAATTTCTCAACTTCAACTTTAATAGCAGCAGCTTTTCTTGGATGTATCTGATGCAAACGTTGCCGGACAGGTTTAGCATCCGCTAAGTCTTAATTTCATGGACAACAATTGATGGATCGATTCCTGGCATTTCTTCATATGACTAGGCAAACACATCACAGAATTCTTGAAATAGGGCTTTATAAGTTTGGATTTCCTCATCCGTACAGGAAGCACCTATATGAATGTTTTCAATAATTCCGGGTTTCACTGAAATGTCAATATGAACCTTTCGAGAAATATTTCCCAAATTCAACGTAGAATTAGGATGTTGCAATGGATTTTGTGGTTATTTGACATAATCAGCCGTAAAAATAGATGAGAAAGCATTTTCAAAATGATCAAGCTCAGGTAAAAACGAAGATCGATGATGAAGATATTCCCATGGTAAATCATCAACAGACAAAATTTCATGAATCTGCTCATCAGTATGAACAGGATTAGAAAGAGTTGTTGAATCTGAGGTTGAGATTGAAAGTGACTCCCCATGGATCACATTCATTGGATCGATTTTGGTTGAACAAGAGTTGAAAAATGACTGTACAACCTGATATGCAACTTCAAAGGGACTTAAGGGCATTACATCACCAAATGAGTCTACCTTAGAATCGGAAGATACGATCCAAGGATCATCAAAAGCAATAGTGTTCAATGAAATCATATGAATAGTTGCAAAAGAAGGGGATACATTAGGAGGAGGAAATGAAAAAGTTCTTAGCAAACCAAAATCTTTAATCAAACCTACCCCAACATCCTTGTAAGGGATAACTGTTTTACCGACATGTTGAATACTATCAAAAGAGGTAGGGTCAGATGAAAAATAATTTAACTGGTCTATTTTAATGATCTTTCCATTATGAGGAAACTTAATAAGCTGAAAGACCGATGAAACAACAACAGTCATAGCGTAAGACCAACTGCGACCCAAAAGAAGGTTGTAATCTAGAGGGACATCAACCACTTCCACATCAAGATTTACAGTTTTTTCTTCTACCCCTATAGGTGAATCCTGAAAAATGCCAAAAGGATGAAACCCTCGGCCATCAAAAGCCTTTAGAATCATCGAGGATTGATTGAGTGTAGGAGAACAAAGTGATCTCCAACACTGGATCAACATAATACACGTAGAAGCTCCTTCATCAATCACAGTCTGAAAGCAAGGTCTATTTTTTACTAACACTGGGATCTAGAAAGCCATTTGATGAGGTAGGAAAGGTGTACTATTTTCTAAATCGAAGATTATAAGGTTGGAATCCTGAATATCAATAGTTGCTATAGCAGACAATAGCAATTTACGCTGTGCTAGGCATGATTGCAGCACCTCCAAAGCCGACATTGCTAAAGGGGAAATAGCTAAATCTTCAACAATGTTATAGTTCTAAGTAGCTCTCGCATGTGGATTGAAAGCTAACTTCTGAAGTATACCTTTAGCAAGCGGTTTGATTACTAAGTCTGGGTTAAGTTTCTCGATTTGTAGCGGATCAGAACCATAAGGAGTTGAAGTTGATGGGTTTGAATTAGAAGATTTTGCTTCCTTACCACCAACAGGATTCTTACTACCATAATCTTGCGATCGTGTCGCAATCCTCACATGGGACATCATCATAATGGGTTCTTTTGAGGCATTTGAGGAAGAATCTATCATCTTACTATCTTGACTAGGAAAAGGATCCTTCAAGATAGTAGGCGTTTGAGAGCCTTTGACGATTTTCGAAACCTCAGCTCGATGTGGATAATCTCTTATAAAATGCTTCTCGTTACAAATGAGACAAAGATAGAGAGGTTTACGTTTCTCGTCAGTAGGTTCATTTTTATCTGGTTTCTCTTTTGAGTTTTGTTTATTTTTATTCTTCCCCTTCTTTTTACTGTCGGATTTTGATTTGGCCGTAGATGATTCTACGACATGGATATCGGCAGGAATTTCAGTGGAAGATTCACCTATCAAGGAATCTAGTAAAGTTATAATAGGAGGAGAATTCTTTGCAGATTTCTTCTTACTTTTGGTACTAACTGAACTAATCATACCATCAACAGCATGAGACCCTGAAGGAGCTGCAATTATTTGATTTTGTTTTGGAAGGTCGGGGATTTTTTCGTGTAAAGTACCCGACTACATATAAACGAGGTCAAGGTACTGAGCCTGAGCAATTACTTGCTCTTCAATAACAACTCTTGCCTTAGCTACATCCTCAGTGGTTTTAGGTAATAATGATTTAACAAACCATTCTGCCAAAATTTGATTCAGAATAAAAACTTTCACTAAACGTTGTCGACGTTGCCATTCATGAATATGATCTGAAATATATGAGGACGTTGACTGTTTTAATGAAGTTAATAATTCCGTGCCATTGTCATATCTGACAGGCAACTGAAAATGAGTTAATAAAGAGGTGGCCAACTGACTAAAATTATAAAAAAATCCTCATGGCAATTCAATGTACCATTTGGCAGCAACACCAATCAGAGTGCGTTGAAAAAGATGTAAGCAAATTGAATCATCGATAATGGAATTAGATGCACACCAGAGGTGATAAGTCATCACATGATTTGATGGATCTTCTCCTGAGTACCCTCAAACTTCGGGATGTCACTGGGCAGCTTATTAGGCATTGGCAGCCAATACGGAAGATAGTAAATTGGATCGTTCGTAAGGTGTGACAAATCAGGTAAATCCAAAGTTGAAATAAAAGGTAACTAACGGTTAGGGTCTCAAAAACCTTGGGTCACAAGACCAACTCCAAGAGGAGGATATCCAGGAAAGGCTGCAAGATGTTACCCATCGGCCTCATAAAAGCTACAAGGGAATTTTTCAACCTGATGGGCATGACCAACCACTCAAAGAGGCCCTCCTTGGGTTTCAAAGAGGTCTTCCATACATCTATGGGTTCTATTGGAACTTGGTGATAGCTAGACTTAAAATCAATCTTATTGAAGTACTTAGCCCCTTTGAGTCATCAATCTGTGGGATTGGGTATTTTTTCCTAAAAGTGATTTTATTTAGTGCATGATAATCAATTCAGTCTCCAGGTCCCATCTTTCTTCTATACGAATACAGTTGGGATCCCATAAGGTGAGGAGCTTGGTCAGATGTTCCTTTTTTGTAGTAACTATTGGATCTGCTACTTGATTTCCTCATTTTCCATAAGGGAGTGATGATATATTAGCCCATTGGGTAGAGGTGCTTCTAGAGTCATATCGATCAAATTGTTGGGCTGATAGTGCAAGGGTACCCCCGTGGGTGAGGAGAATATGTCCCTATACTCTTCCATGACCTTGTTGACTTGCATCTACAACATGGAGGAACCCTTTCTAGGGGCCATGGATGGGGCCACAATTTTCCCCTTACTTTGGGAGTGAATAAGAAAGAAAAAAAATTCCCGATCTAGGAGATGATCTTACTAAATTGCTTACTAAATATTAAAGAAATAGTGGTAGTTGAGGCTACCTTCGATATCCTGTATAGCTTTCTACCCAAATTAATAATAACATCATGAGGTTTGGACTCATACACAACATGATGCTTCCCCTTGTTGGGTTCTGACTCTGAAGCTTTTAGCTCGGTCACCAGTGGCTAGCTGTTTAGCATGACACTCATTTGTGTTCTAGTTGGGGTCCTTGTGGAACTCACACCACTTTCCTATGTCCTTCATTGTCTTCAAGTTGTTATTATTTACTTTTGGCTGTGATGGGTTGTTCTGGGTCACTCCACCTTTGGCTATGTCCTTTGTTATGTGGTTTAGAGGTGCTTTTCCCTACTTTAGATTCATAGATCCAAAGTATCTCTTCTTATATTTAAATTTATGCTCAATCTTGATAGCATATCAGTATCTTTTGTCAAGAGAGGAGATGACCAACAACTCCATTTCTTCCTTTATTTATTTGTGTAGACAATGATGATACTTAAGTACCAAATGCCGATCAAAATCCTTAATACCCATCTTCATGCGTAGGGTATGAAAAATATTCATGAATTCTAGCACGTCTTGGTCCCTTTCCTGTCATAGTGTGGGCCATTTTATGTACTTATCTTCATAGCTCCTGACAAGGTAATATTGTTCCATGACAACATATTGGAAAAATCCCAAGAGGATGCAACCGAAAGAAGTGAAGGCTCCTCCTCATTCTTTTGCTTACAATAAGTTTCCCACCATTCCTTGACATGGGGGTGACTTTGAGCAGTGCAAAAGTAATATTTTCCTTATTGGAAAAATTACTGACTGAAAAATATCCTTCCAACATATTTAACCATCTATCTAGAGAATTTGCATCTATCTGGCTTTCAAATATAGGAATGTCAAAGTTAAATTGTATCTTAGGGGGGATAACAACTCCAAAGTGACTACTGGATGAAGATGCCTCACCCACTAATACCTGTGGAAGGATCTGGGTAAAATTATCGATTATCTCATTCCTTTATCGCTCAAGGACCTCTTCGAGAAATAATTTTTAAGGAGATCCTGCTTCATCGTCTTTATTTTCTTCTGCCATGGGAGTTTCTAGGCGTTAGTGAGACCATCCTTGTAAGGATTCAACCAATTCAAATCCCAAATCCATATATCCCAACCTTGTTGGGGACATGCCCAAAAGAAAAAATAGAGAAAGAGAAGACTGCTCTGATACCACTGATCTGAATTCATGAAGGAACGAAATAAAATAATTTTTTAAAGTAAAAACATAGAGATACAATGAAACAACACTTTAATTAATAAATAGAAATTGTTGAAAACTATTGCATGCAGAAAGGAAACAAACTAGCTTAGACAACGGTAGCTTCTCTCTGAGAAGAGATATGACAACTACATGCCTTTTGAATTGATTTAAAATAAGGTTCTCAGACCTTTTTTTATTATGAAGAGATAATGAGAAACCTAAACATCCAAAAACCTAACCCTAAGAGATGAATTTCCAAAATCTTGTGGGGCCCGCTTGGGTTGGTTGGAACGTCTACTTCCCAAGGTCATAAGTTTGACATGTGATCTTCATTGGCACGCGTGATAGCATGTTAGAAAGGTCTATACGAGGACAATGAATTTCAAATACAAACATCAGCCTTCATCCCATGTTTTCTCATTTCCCCAGAAAATATCATTTAGTGCCTCAAAACAGCTCCTAAAGTCTAGGATCCGAAAAACTACCAAAATAAAAAATAAAAAATTGCCAAAATAAGAAACTGTGCTGGAAATTAGGAAAATAAAAGGAAACAATGTTGAGGGTCCAAGTGGAATAGGTGGATGACCACAAATATCATGATGTGGATCAATACTTCTATTTATTTTTCATATATTGATTTCACCAAATCTTTTCCCTTGAGTTGTTGGTTTTGAAAAGCTAATGGACTCCCTTCTTATGTTAATACTGCTCTAATTCTTTGTCTTGATGCATCACATTTTACTATGAATGTTTTCCAAAAATTAGGTGTTTCTAATACTGGTGCAAAGACATGGCATCCTTGAATAGAGAGAATTCCAAATTAGCCTTTTTCATTCCATACACATGAATTTTCCTTCAAGAGAGATGTGAGTGGGCCTGCAATGTGTGCATAATTATTCATAAATTTATGATAATGTCTTGTAAGTCTGGAAAATCCTCTAAGATTTTTTTTTCAACTGGAATGAAAATTTATAACAATTAGTAACTTCAAAATATCGGTTGCCACTATTCCACCAATATAACTATTCCATAAATACCATAAATAGGCCAGCTACATCATGTCTCTAGATACTTGAACCCACGCATCCGGAGAAACAAATTCTTTGCCTAATCACTCGAGCTAAGATCCTTTGACTAAGACTTTTGATGTTCTTAGGAACAATGCATTTTGATAAAGATTGGATTTATTGTAGATCTACCTTAACTCCTTTTGAAACAATTTTACACAAATACTCTACTTCTTATTTCTAAAAGGCACATATCGATTTTTTCAAATATAATTGATTGTTGTCAAGTATTTTTATAATTTTATGTTCATGTTTAATCTTCTCTTCCCGTGATTTTCTATAAATAATAATATCATCAATAAAACCAACACAAATTTTCTAAGATGGGGTCAAAAAATATTATTTATGAGGCTTTGAAAAGTAGAAGGAGAATTAATTAACCCAAAAGGCGTGACATGAACTCATAGTGCCCTTCATGTGTTCTAAATGTTGGTTTAGGAATGTTTTATTTCCTTACTATGATTTGATGGTATCTTTATTTAAGATCAAGCTTTGTAAAATAAGCCACTCTATGAAGCTCATCCAATAGCTCATCATGTATGGGATAACTAATTTATCCTTAATAATGATTTTTTTTAAATATATATAATTAGGACACAACCTCCAAGAATTATCTTTTTAAGTCACCATCACTATTGGAGCTAAAAATTAACTCCTAATATGTTTAATAATACTTGAATCTAGCATGTCTTGTACCATTCTCTCAATCTCCCCCCTTTCTTGATGAGGATATCTATAAGGCCTTTTATCAAGAGGAGTGCTTCTAGGTATTCATTTAATTTGATGTTCATGATCTCTAGATGGAGGTATAGCTTTGGGAATTTCTTGGAAGACCTTATAGTGCTTTTCTAAGGTGCCTTTTATTTCCTTGGGAATATTTTCAGCTTCCTAATTAAATTCCATAGAATACAGTTTAACCACAAGTCCATTACCACCTTTCTTAGGAGCCTTTCCATTTAATGAGAGTTGATGTCTTGAGAATGTCCAAAATTTAACCCTTTGATCTCATATTTACCTACTTACAATTCAAATATCATGAATAATTCATTATAGTTTGTATAAATTGCATCCAATGTTCTCACCATTGAATCCTTAGAACAACATCTACACCTCCAATTGGAATTGCACACATTGAACTTTCCCATTTATAGACTAACATACTCATTTTAGTGTTGTGGCATTTTCCCACACAATAAATACTCCCTCCATTGGAAACTAAAACTTGTAATTTATCACTAGATATAAAAAACAATTGAGGCACTATGTGAATATTTTATCAATGAAGCTATATATACTACTTGATTCAATAAGAACTGACCCTGTTCTTCTTAATGTAACCAATAATATTCAGGGTTTGAGGAGCTAAAAAACCTACCAATGCACGAACATATATTTCACACATATTTGCATAAATGTTGTGAAAAATTCCCATCTATATTTCATGGTCTTTTAAGTTGGCAATTTATTTCTCACTTATTTGTGTAGACGTGTCCATTTCCTATTCATCATTATTTTTGAAGGTGAACAATTTTGTTTCTTCACATTTATGCCCATTTGACCATTTGTTGCTATAATCAAAACATAGTCATTTTTCTCTTCATTCCTCCATTTTCTTTTGTGATATTCTAGTAGGTTGAGGTAGGGTTTCATTATAAAACCCAAAATAATATTTACTTCATGTATATGCTCCTAGGGTAGACTTGTGTGTAGCCTTATTTTTGGCTCGAATATGACAAGAAATTTTGATAACTTCCAAAATATTTTATGGTTGTTTTAGGATCTCATGTTTAATGTATTCTTGTAACCCACCCATGAAATATTGCAATAATAATTCATAATTTATGTTATTCACCATTGTGGCCAAAACCTTAATTCTATATTATAATCTTCGATATCACCAAATTGTTTAATTCTTATTAATTAACTGAAATAGTCTTGTTCCTGAGATTTTCCATATTGTGCTTCTAAGTCTCTTGTCAATAGCCCCCAAGTATATTGATAAGGATGAGGCATCTTTTTAACTACCCATTGATACCATTGATACCATTGATAAGGTTTTATCTCAAAGTTCAAAGCTTCTATTCGAATCCTTCACTTATCATCCATAATATTATGCAAGTCAAAATATTGTTATGTTTTCTGCACCTATGTAAAGACCTATGTTCCATCAAACTTATTTAATTCAATTTTAGGAAGGTACACTTCTTTAGGAAACCATCTAAGAGCAACTTCAATTGAAAAATGCTTATTATTAGCAAGTTGTTCAACTTGAATATTACCTTTATTTTCATGAGTTCCTTTAGATACATTATCAATTTTACGGAACGTCCTATTTACAATTTCTATACTATTTTGTTCCATTTGTTTTCATATTCTTATTCATTTCTTCCTTGTTTTCTTATACTTTTTGTTTGATGTTCCTTTTAACTGATTCTTGCAATTGTGACAACTAACTTTCCAACTTGGTTACTTGGTAGTTGGCATATTCTATTTTCTCATGAGCCATGGATAAGCATTCAGGCGGTTTAATTGGTGTAGTATCTTTTGTATATTTCTTTGGAGGTGTGTGGGAAAATAAAAGTAATACTCCTCTTTATCACAACTTTTAGTCACCCAGTATATATATATTCTAATAAAAAATTGCGTTGTAGATAAATGTCTTTCAGATTAATCACATCAATAGGATTAGGTCGACATTTCAAACCAACAAATGTGGTTCATCCTCAAGACAAGGCTATGCACTAGTTTCAATTCGGAGGAATCACATGGTAGCTACAGGATTCCTGTAGAGAACCAACTAGTTATGCACCTTTAAAATTTTAATTTGGAGAACATATGAATGACTAACCTTTTTCTTCTTGTATTTCTGATATTTGAGTCCCTCCAAATTTTAAATTTTGTTCTATGGTTTCTTCTTCGAAATTTCATAGGGTTGAACAACATTTGATGTGCCAAGTGAAAATTATGGTAACTTTCATAAAACTTGTTGATTTTTTTCCTCTTCCCAAGAACAAAGTTTTATATAATTCCATGTGTCCCATTATTTATAAACAATTCTAAATTTTTTACTTGAGGTACTTCATTATGTTCCCTCCAACCTCTGAAAATTTTTCATTTTGAGGTATCATAGAAAATAAGTTATAGCCAAAATGACAAGCCAATTTTTTTTTAAATTGATTTCAAGACCATGTTGGACATTTGATGGTGTATGGGTGGTTGTGTAAGTGTTCGAATTGATGTCAAACAAGGGTCAACATGATGATTGGGTGTTTGGGAGGAATCCCATGGTAGTTGTAGGCTTCTTGTAGAAAATCATCAAAGTAGCAAGCTTATTGAAGAAGCCATAAAATGAGCATCATGGATGATTAGGTGTTTGGGAGGAATCCCATGGTAGCTATAGGCTTCTTGTAGAGAATCATCACAGTATCAGGCTTACTGAAGAAGCCATAGAAAAAATCATCATGGTGGTTGTGAGTTCAACGGTCCAAAGAGTTAATGATCAGAATTGTTTGTAGTCATCTTCCACATAGCTGAAGGACTTAAAGCCTATATTGTACCCTAGACATTGGAAAGTTCTCTGAACAAGCTTTCCAACGATATGTGGAAGTCCAAAAATGGACTCATGGATCAAAAGTTATGGTTTGTTGATGTTCAGAGACTTGAAGACCTGAAAAGGTCGTGATATTAGAGATTAGTATGTCAGTGCATCGAATATCAGAGATCGGGATGTCAGTGTATCAACATAAAAAATGATATAGACAATCAGAGGTCGGAGCAAATCAGAACCCCAAAGATCAGAGTATCGTAACTTCTTCAAGTGAGTGAAGCGCATAAAGTTGTGATATCAACAAGTGTCGATAAGCCTTTAAAAGCACAGAGGAATCCCAAAAGAAGAATAACAAAGGATTTCGGTGCAAAAATAGGGTTGACGGATCATCTTCTCTCTCCTCAACTTAGACACATGGCAACATCTGGTTGGATATAATAAGAACACATGGCAGCATCTGATTGGCTCCGATAAGGACATATGGCATCATATGATTGGCTCTAATAAGTTATAGTGGCAGCTGAGGTCATCATGATGTGGCAGTATGACTGGACACGTGGTAAACATATTTAACCATATTGGGTGGGTTAGTGGGCCAGAACCAGGTGACACATGTCACTTCTAAGGAGTCTCCATGCGGAGGTGATGACAACATATCAGAGCTCAGAAATCAAAGGATTAAGATATTAGAACTCTAGTGCAGTTGAAGTATTTAAAAGTTCCGATATTGGGTTGTCACATTGTTGTAAGAGCTCAATGAACCAAGGGAAAAGAGACGTTAACAAAGGGATAAAGGCCCATGGCAAGAGTGTGAAGGCTTAGCACCTTAAAGCTAAGTGGCAGGTCACGACTAGTAGTCCTATGAGAGAAGCATTATAAGGGCTAAGCAGAAGGAGCTCAAAAATCAAAGGATTAGAATATTAGAACACTACACCACTGTGAATATTATGATAAGAAATTACATAGCTTTAAAGATTGTATGGGCTGGTAGTTGTGCTATTTGATGAAGGCACATAGGAATTGGTAGTTGAAAAGGGCTAATCCTACGGAAGACTCTATAACAAGAAATCGAGGACAACATTGGTAGCAAAAATGAATTCGAGTGCTTGAAGGAAGCAATCAATTGCTTCACGTGCATGAATGGTTATGGTAAATAAGAATGAAACGGTCACCTTCGTGGACTATCAAGATCTGTGGAACGATAAATAATCATGGGACTCTTGGAGAAGTGTACATGTCATCTAAGAATTAATTTCTCAATACAGGAGCTCTATGTAGGAAAATTATGAAGAACTATGAGGACCATCTCTTTTTTGGGCATTGTGATAAGAAAATAACAGAAGATGAAAGAGAGGCAAGTGAAGCCATGCCTAAGTACAGATTGCAAGCTACAGGATAGTGTGGAGAGACTCCCATTTTGCAGTGTGCCTTAGTGGAACAAAACCATCACCAGAGATGGAAAAAATGGGGAAGTAAGCAAATGTGTGATAGAGCAGTGATGTGAGTGTTTGCGTCAAAGCAGAGAGGCTGAAGCACTTGAGAGGACACAATGTAAGAATAGAAGAAAAATAATCTTGAGGATCGTGTGGAGGATTGCAAGGGTATTGCCGAGGAGCAGTCAATGAAGAGCCCTTGAGAGTGAAAGAAGACCCTAGAGGAAGTGTTGTTGTGAGTATCAAGACGAGATTTGTTGCAAGTGAGCATAGAAGGTAGAGTGTAGAAGTATAATCTACAAGTATCTATTGTTGGTATTTTACTCGTATTATTGTATGCCTCTATTTTCAGTTTGAAAATTGTATGAAATAGTAGAACAATGGCAAGGGTAGGTTGGTGCCTGCATACTAAAGAGGTTGATGCCTCTTGGAAAGTTGGTTCTTGCTAACTAAAGGGGGTTGGTGCCCCCTGTGAGTGGGTGATCACAAAAAAATAGATGTAATTAAGTGGGTGCTTAATTTACATCATAAAAAAACAACAAAATTGGTGGCTTTTTCCCTCTCAATTTCCACGTGAAAAACATTGTGTCAAATATCTATTGCTCATGTGATTATTATTTGAACAAGTGTGTCTAAAATATTGTTGGCTCATTGTATTTGTGAATGAATTCTCTCACAAGTATAATAATATAACAAGGTACTAAAAGAATAATAATAAAAAGGAAATAGTTTCATTATTACTGATTCACCCCCCCCGGTCTCAGCAATTCCTTATTTCAACAATTGGTATCAGAGCCAGGTTCCTTCAACAACAGTTTAAACACTAGAAGGTACATCTATAAGGAATTGTGTCTAGGAAAGAGAGTCAATAAGATTACTCAAGTAGAATACAAGTCTTTGATGGGTCCAACTATGATTTTTGTAAAGTGAGAATGGAAGCATATATTATGTCCCTAGGAGTAGATGTTTGGACTTCAGTACTAGTAGAATCCAATGTCCATGATATTCCCCCCACTAATGTAGATGGTAAAACATTGTATGGGAACAATGCTAAAACCAAGAATTCCATTCTCTTTGGTATTAATCAATCAGAACTTGTAAAAGTTATCCATTGTAAGCCTACTAAGGAAGTGTAGGTAAAGCTTAACTAGAGTCATGAAGGATATGACAAATTCAAGCAAGAAAAACTTCAGTCTTTGAGAATGAGATTTGAAAGCCTAAGAATGAATGAGAATGAAATCATAGCATAATACTTCCTCAGAGTTGATGAAGTGACTAATATGATTAGAGGACTTGCTGAAGAAGTCAAGAAAGAGATGATTTTTCAGAAAATATTAAGACAAAATCTTAGCTATTGAGGAAATGTCTAACTTAAAGGATCTCAAGATGGATCAGCAGCATGGTACTCTCACAACCTATGAGATGAGAGTAGGAATAGAGAAATATAAATAAAAGGAAGCAACATTCAAAGTATCCATAAAGCACAAGGAGCACAAAGATTATCAAGACTACTCCAACTGTGAATCTGATCAAGAGTTGGCTCAACTAGCCAAAAAAATGAAGTGTGGCTCAAGAAAATATAAAGGGAAAATTCCCTTTAAGTTTTTTGACTATGGAAGAGTTGGACATTTCTCTTCCAAATTCCCTTATAAAGAAAATGCTAAAAGGGAAGAGGATCTGAAATTTGGAAACAAGTGTCAAACACATCAGAAGAAAAATCCCTATATAAGAAGGGGTTCTACACCAAAGAGGATAGCTCAGCACCAGAGTCAAACTATGAAGACTCATCAGAAAATGAGTCAAATAAGTATCTTCTTATGGCCCTTGAAACAAACTCCAAAAAATAGGGTATTATGGTCTCTGAAGAGGAAGAAGAAGAAGGGGTAGTAGACCTTGAAGGGGAACTCATTTGTGCCCTCTATGAGTTGAAGAAAGGAGGAAAAATAAGTAGTTGACGGAACAATTACAGCTTGTAGAGGAAGGTATGTATAACTATGATAATGAGGAGCTTTTGTATCAAAAGAAAATCTTGAAGAAGTTATCAAGAGCAAGGGAATTCTAGCCCTTCTATTAAAATAAAAACAAGGAAAATGTGAGAGACTGGAAAAGGAGAACAAATAGTTGAAACGTGAGTTGCTCAAGTTAAAAAGGGAAACAATCTCACAAATTTGAAAAGATGATATTTTGTCTTTGAAAGTTGAGCTGGAGGAGGCCAAATGAAAATAAGAGGTTCTTAGAGACCTGATTCAAGAATGGGAAGAAAACTATTAGAGTCTTGAAGCAGAGGTTGTCTCTCTGAGAACCAATCTTGAGAAAAAAATACCAAGAAGGGTCTAAATGAAAAATTTGTTGAAGGGATAAGGAGACTAGATCAGATCCTAAATAGTCAAAGGCCCTCAGGAATCAAAATCGGTCTGGGATAGTATTGTTGGGTTGTGTTATATTCTTTCCACATAGTTAACAGGGGGTATGAGGGGTACCCGTAACCCCACTTTATGGGGTCCAGGGTAGCGCCCCCAAAAATTTTGGTTTTGGACCCTATGTTAGGTTGGGCAGACCCACCTATGGTTTTTTGCATGATTTTTGCACATGTTTTTTGGACGCAATGGTTTTTGGTTCATGGTATTGGATCAATGGTTTTTTGGTCCATGGTATTAGACGTGATGGTTTTTCAGTCCATGGTATTGGATGCTTCGGCATGTATAAATATGTATTGTAACATTGAAAGGAACATAATG
>APFE030475686.1:0-14509 GCA_000404065.3 Pinus taeda | reverse complement strand
ATGGAATAAATATTTATCATATTAATAATTAATTAAATATTTATAATGATAATAATTAAATAATTTAATAATAATAATAATAGAGCCCTCAAGGAAGAGGATGCCTTAGCAGCGCGACGACTGAGCAGCGCACGCAGCCAGAGCTCTGCAGATCGGCCCAACTCAACAGCGTTCTGGGCCTTGGCCCCAGCCATGGCCCCTCCAGACTCTTCTCAAGAGGATCCTGAGAAAGCTTTCTCAGATCTGGTAAAATCTCTCCCTCCTCTGCGCCCCAGACCTGCAATCTCGAAATTCATAAAGAAACATGACATTCTTCAAGAATTCCAGCTTCCCCTAACTCTTCCTCGCACGGTAGCTCTCTCTCTGGCTGAGAAAGGACTTATTGGACAATTTACTGGATTATCGCCATTAGCAAGAACTGTGCAAAGAAGGGTAGAACGCAACTGGTCTGACAAGATTCCGGGAAAAATATCAATAATATTTTGTGGGAAACGCTATTACACATTTCATTTTGAATCCAAAGCAGACAAGGATCTAATCTTCAGAAACGGGCCTTACTTCATGGATTCTAGAGGTCTTTATCTCAATAAATGGACACCTGATTTTAATCCGGAGCTGGAAATCCCCAATGTTGTTCCAGTTTGGGTTCGCCTTCCCCATCTTTCGCTACATTGCTGGGGAGACGAATCGATTAAGGCAATAGGGAATGCGGTTGCCAAATACATTGGTAGAAGTGAACCCAAGGACAATATGCAAGCCTGTGCAAGGATCTGTGTTGAGGTGGATCTAGGAAAAGGACTACCTGAAGCTATAAAGTTAAAAGTGGATGACTGGAGTCACATTCAGCAGCTGGATTACGAGCAGATCCCATTCAAGTGTAAGGTATGTCATGAATATGGGAACTTTGCTAATAGATGCACTAAGATTACTAATATTGAGAATGAAGAGCACGACGAACATTGGGAGCCTGTCAAAAAAAAGAAATCTATCCCCCCTTCTAAACCTGCCCCAAACTCTGACATCCCTGGATCCTCCATCCAGCGTCCCCCTTCCCCTCTGGCCTCTCCCAAGATCCGCCAATCCCCTCCTCCTCCAACCCCTTTCTTATCCTATCCTCTGAAGATCCCTTGCCTGATAATCCCGCCTCTGAGCCCTCTGAACCCCTTCAGCATCCGATCTCCTCTTCTCAGCCCTCCCTTGAGGCACCTCCTTCAAGAACAACCAGAAGTTCCTCAAAAGAACATGGAGCTACAAGTGATACATATAAGAAACCAGGTCCCGGCAGAAAATCGGCCAAGCAGCACAGAGATGAGAATGCCTAGAAGGACATAGCTATGGGCTTTCAAACTCCAATGGAATCCTTCATCATTGGACATCACGAGAAAGAGGCGGCAGGAAAAGATCATGAGAGGCGAGCACCTCTTCGCACACCTAATGCATCATGATGAAAGTTCTTTCATGGAACAGTAGGGGTTTAGGGCACCCCTCTAAAATAGCAGCCCTGAGAGACCTTCTTCACAATGAGAAACCTGAAATAATGCTGATTCAAGAGACAAAACAAGATCAGCAAGAAATGAAAAAGATTATAGATCATCAGAAGCAGTACTTAGGAACTATTAGCAGCTCCAGAGGAGCCTCTGGAGGGATAGTTACCATTTGGGACAGCCATAGATGGATTTGCAACTCCGCCATCATCAACCAAAATTGGATCAGAACCAACCTTGAAAGTAGAACGGGGGATAGAAGTGTAGTCATATACAATGTATATGTACCCAATCACTACAAAGAAAAGGAAATTTGTTGGGATAATTTGAAGGAAAGCATTGAAGGCGAAAGCACCATAAATCTTACAGTTGCTGGAGACTTTAATTTGATTCTGCATGCTAATAAAAAAAGAGGAGGAAATTTTACTCATGGTCCTTTTAGAAACCATCTGGAAGCAATTATACAGGAGAATGAATTGGTGGATACAATTCCAAAAAACCGCAGATACACCTCGAGCAACTGAAGAATAGGAGGTGGCAACATTATGGAGCGCCGTGAGAGATTTCTGGTGAATATATCTTTCCTCTCTACTTTTTCTGTAGGATACACCAACATTCTTAGCACCTCTGCCTCCGATCATTATTCTATTTCCTTAACTCTGGAGTCACATCGACCTCTTGGTCCGATTCCCTTTAAATTTAGCCCGTTATGGACCCGAATTTCTACAGTCAGAGCAATTGTGGAGGCTGTGTGGAGACAACATGTGGAGGGGTCGCCAAGTTTCATATGGGAGACCAAAATAAAGAATGTCAAGAGGGCTCTCAAAGATTGGGCCAGAGATAGCTATCAGGAACCAAAGGAGACAAAAGAAAGTCAAGAAAAATTTAGAAGATGTGCAAACCAATATAGAGGAGCATGGTCTATCGCAACAATACAAAGATAAGGAGAATGCGTTGCATGAGCAGCTAACACATGTCAACAGAGAGGAAGAAATTAAGTGGAGGATTAAATCTAGGCAATTATGGTTACAAGGGGGAGACAAAAACACAGCTTATTTCCACAAACAGGCCACTGTCCGAAAGGTCAGAAATAATGTTAATTCAATCATAGACAATGAAGGGAACAGGTACAACACTCAAGAGGACATAAAGAAGGCTGCTTCCAAACACTATAGGGATCTTCTCACTGAATTCCAAGGAGCAAAAGATTACTTTGATTTGCTTCAGTATTTACCCAAGGGCGTCACCAAGGATTTGAATGATACGCTAAATCGTGAAATTGATGAAGAGGAGATCAAAAGAGCAATCTGGACTCTACAACCAGACAAGGCACCTGGGCCTGACGGATTTCCCATCTGCTTCTATAGGGAATTTTGGAGTCTGATTAAGAAAGATCTAGCAAAGATGCTCAAATGGGTGCAAAGAAAAGGAAAAATGGGAGGATTCACCAACTCCACCTTCCTTGCTCTCATACCTAAAGAGAATAGGCCCACCTCCTTCTCTAGATTTCGGCCCATATCCCTTTGCAACTCTTCTTATAAAATTTTCACAAAAATTTTAGCCATGAGACTCAAGCCTTCTCTTCCCTCTCTGACATCTGAAAATCAAGGTGGCTTTATATCCAATAGACATATCCATGACTCTATTATTTTGGTTCAAGAAGCCATCCACTCAAGCCTATCTAGGCAAGAGAAAGGATTTGTGCTAAAGCTTGATTTAGCAAACGCCTTTGACAGAGTAAGGCATTCCTTCTTATTCGTTGTCTTAAAAAAGATGGGCTTCGATTCTTCTTTCATCAATACTATTGCTGCCTGTATTTTTGGACCATGGATCTCCCCCTTGATCAAGGCCGCCCTTGTGAAGCCTTTCAATCTACCAGGGGCCTCAGACAAGGCTGCCCTCTCTCCCCTTATCTCTTCATTCTCATGGCAGAATCTTTCAGTCAAGCCTTGGATCACAACAGAAGGGTGGGTCTCATAACCGGAATCAAATATGGAAACGGAGTCAGGAACATTAATCATTCTTAGTTCGCAAATGATACACTTCTGATTGGGGGTGCATCGACAACTATTGCAAGGCAATTTAAGAATTTGCTAGATCAATAAATGGGGTACTCAGGAGGGGCAGTAAATTTTCATAAAAGCTATGTCTATGGATGGAATATAGCAAATCAAACGGTACACAACATAGCTAGCATTTTTGGTGTCACATATAAAATGGAATGGGAGCACTTTTCTTACTTAGGCATGCGAGTGAGTTTGGGACCTCTGAAGGCGGAGACCTGGAACGAGATCATTGACAAAGTTAAAAGAAAATTTCAGCAATGGGGGACAATCTGGCTCAATCCGGTAGGCAGACTCATTCTCCTAAAATCCGGTATAAATTCTCTTCCTCTTTATCGCTTTGCTCTATATCAGGCTCCCGCCATTTTCCATCATAATCTGGAAATCGCACTTCGCCATTTTCTCTGGCAAGGGGGAAAGAAAGAAAAGAGCAGGTTCAACTTGGTAAACTGGAAAAATTTTATTCAATCTCAAGACAGAGGGGGTCTCGGAATCAGAGCCCCAAAAATTCTCAACTTAACCTTTGGGGTGAAAATGGTTTGGAGGTTAATAACTGGACCCGCAACTTGGTGGAAAAAGGTGTTGGAGACCAAATACCTCAACTTTCCCAGACAAAAACTTCTTGATTCCAACATGCCTAACGGAGAATCTTCCAAAATCTGGTGACTATGCAAGAAAGCCCTTCATATCCTTAAGCAAAACACTTCGAAGGTTCCTGGGGGGGGGGGGGAAGCATCAACTTTGGTTCAGATAAGATCATGGGACTCCCTCCCTTGAATATGAATGAGGAAGTCGCTCAAATCATTAACTATCTCAACAGCAGAGGCCTTCATAATCTGGACCAAATCTCCAACTGGGCTCCTTGCTCCCACACTTGGACGGGTTGGTCCTTTCCAGACATTCCTACAGCTCTAGAAGCCAACCTCAACTCCCTTAAGAAGCATCTTCATAACAAGGCCCCAATTAAGAAAGATGGAGTGGACAGCTTCCGTTGGGACCCCTCAGGATCTATCTATACTATAAAATCAGGCCATCAATACATCTGCAACAACACCTTCCAGATGCCCCTGTGGAATCATTGGAAAATTGTTTGGCGAACAGAATCCCTTCCAAAGATCAAATTTTTTATATGGCTTCTCCTAAAGGGCAAAATTCTTACAGCAGAGAACTTAATTAAAAGAGGAATCAACGGCCCTTCAAGATGCCCCAATTGCTGCAACGCTGAAGAAACAATGCATCATTTATTTGTAGAGTGTCCCTTTGCCAGTGAATGTTGGAGAAAGTTATCCCCTCTTGGCAACCTAACTTGGAATCCTCAGCATAGCATAGCTGAGACAATTTACATCTGGAAAAAAAGCTGCCCTTGGAGAGAAAAAAGGAGCAGTCTGGCGAAAAGAGTTTGGGACACTCTCCCTCATACTCTGTTGTGGCGAATCTAGCTAGCAAGAAACAAAAAAATATTTCAAGATAAAACTCCCAATGTTCGAATAACTTGCATCAAAGCCAAAAGCCTGGCCCAGGAAGCAATTGCAATTAATACCATAGGGAAAATCAAAGCAACAGACTTCACAGTGGAGGAACGAACCTTTATCAGCTATATCTTGGAAAGGCAACATCATATCCAAGGCAGCTTCAAGAAGGACACCCCGAACAAAAAGTAGGGCAGACCATGGGAAATTAGACTACAAGAGCAAGATTTTAAAAGTTGGATACAAAGGAACAACTGCAATTCTCTTTTCTTCGATGGGGCCTCCAAATCAAACCCAGGCATAGCTGGAGCAGGGGGTCTAATACTTAATGAAAATGGGGAACATATTCTCAGCTATGAGTGGAGCTTAGGCAAGGTTACAAATAACAGTGTTGAAGCCTTGGCTTTGTACCAAGGCCTCATTCAATTGTGCAGTCTGGGAATTAAAAGAGCTAAGGTATTTGGGGACTCCTCAATCATCATACGATTAATGATCCATCATCAGAACTCGCCCAACACCATGCTGCAGCAAGTCATTTTACGCAATTGGCTCCTACTCCAGAACTTTGAAGAGATTCAATTTTTCCATGTCCTTTGCAATCTAAATAAGGAGGCGGATGAAAGAGCCAACAAACCATGCGGAATGCAAGTTGGCACCCTTAGATGTAACTCTTCAGAGGTTAATCAACCTATTCCATGAAGGTTAAAACCAACAGCAGCGTCTCGTTCAGCACCATTGATGAAGCGTGCGAGACAGGTAATATTCGGACCGACAAGAGGACGAACCTCTGCATCTCTGTTGCAGAGCATCAGGTAATTATTTCTTCTTCCTGTAACACTGACAGTCTAAACGCCGACGGCACAAGATCCAGCTGCAGGCTGACTTAGGATTTTTTGCAGATCAGCATTCTCCCTGTGACCTGTCCTTTTCTCATTTGGATTCTCTCCTTGCAGTGTGCTATTTTTACCCCTCCCCTCCATCTCCTTAGCACTCAGTCGTTTTCTCCTTCTTTTGAATCTATGTTGAGCTACCACGTCTTCCGAATCAGGAGTCCCTTCTCCCACTACCGCAAAGTGCCTGGGTACTCAGTCTTCATTCATTCGGTATCGACGAAATTGTCTCAGTTGCGCCTTTACCGCCTCGCTCGTCATAAACTCCCCCAGGTATACCTTTCTCGCAGCGTAATTTGCTCTTATCTTGACATCCTCTGTTACCTCTTGCTCCTCATGTTTACTGTCTCGTCTCTCAGCATTTATAGTGTCCCTTATTTCTCCCTGGCTAGCTCTTTTCTTAGTCATTGGCTAGCCCTCTTTGACCTTCATCATCGCCTACCTGAGCAGTTGCTCCAGCAACGATTAATCAGCTACGTCATCTATCATAAAAACGGCCAGGTTCCCCTGCTGCGCTGCAGTTTTTGTTTTCTCTAGACTTAGAAGAGATGCCGAGTATAGCTGTTAGCGTTGAGGCCAACCTGATTTCTAAGCGAGCTCGGGCCAAAGCCGAAAGGAGGATACCTTTTAAGGAATAACCCTCTACTTTTGAACAAAAATTAGATGCTATCATTAAAGGAATGGATAGACTTGGAGATAGAGTAGAAACAATTGAGAGGAAATCTTCTTGGGATGGCCAACCAAGCAACACTGGAAGAAATCCAAACTTCAGGAAAAATCAAAACTCTAATACTGGAAAGAATGTGCCTGACCCAAACATTAGGCCCCCATTCCAAGAAAATTATGCTGAAGCCTAAACTTTTGATGAACCACCAGAAGACACTCAAATTAAATTAATGGGCCTCAATAATGAACAACAAGTTTTCTTGACCCAAGAGGACCAAGAAGCTCACACTCTTGAAAAATTCCAAACATAGTCAGGTGAGTCATTTGATTTTAGAGAGGGATATGATTCAGCTATCTATGAAGCCCACAAGAAATACAATCTGAGAAGTAGAAGAATAGATGTCCCCGAAACCAATAAGCAGAAGGATACCAAGTAGCCTAACAAAGCTAAAATCAATAAACCCCTTGTACAAGCCCTTCCTGGAACAGATCCTAACCCAAAAAACCCAATAATTGAAGATGTATTAGACGATCAACAACCTAACAGACAACCTTCCACTTCCATTCCTCCCAAAGGAAATGTGGAAGAACCCCCAACAATTGATTTGCAAGCAACTTCAACCCATAACACCACTCCTGAAAAAGGAAAAAACACACAAAAGACAACAGAAAAAGAGAATCCCACGGTCAAAAATACAAAAATCCAAACTGAAAAACCTTTTAATCTTGAAATTGAAATAGGCAAATTAAAGATAGCCATCCCATTGTTAGAATTGGCTAAACATGATGTCTACAGAGGTCAAATTAGCAGATCACTCCAAATTTCTATGAGAAAAGATTCGGTAAATGTTTTTGATGATTAACCTGAATTAATTTTTGGACCTGAAGTAAATGGAAAAACAGTAGATGGAGGTGTTCCTCCTTTTTATGTAAGTCTGAACATACATGATAAAATACTTCATAATGCCATGTTTGATTCCGGTGCTTCTCATAACTTAATGCCTAAATCTGTAATGGAGAAGTTGGAACTAGATATTACCAGGCCATACAAAGACTTATTCTCTTTTGACTCCAGCCAGGTCAGATGTCTAGGATTGATCAAAGATTTTTCTGTTTCATTAGTTCAATACCCTGCCAAAACCATTTTAATGGACATAGTAGTAGTTGATATTCCACCAAAATATGGCATGTTGTTGTCCAGGTCTTGGGGTGCAAAGCTTCAAAGATCATTACAGTTGGACATGTCCTATGCTACTATTTCAGTATTTGGCCAACCAAAGAAATTGCACCAAGAAACTTTAATGAAATATGTGCTAAGTAGCCAGGAGAAACCCCAGAATTTTCCCATCTACTCCATGCACTCTGACATGGACTCCTTCATTCTCTACAATGCTGAAATTGATCCTCCAACTGATGTCAAGGTTTTAGCATTTGAATAAGAAGAAATTATAAACAAAAAGTGTAGTGTTCAAATTCAAGAAATTTATGAGAAAAATGATATATCAAACACTCAAGAGAAGCCAGATGAAACTAAAGAACTATATCCTCCTATCAAGCAGATTACTGAGACTCCTGATACTAACTACGAACATGAAACCCTTTGGTACTTAGAATTTGAGGGTTCAGTTAACAAACTAGGAGCAGGAGCTGGAATTTGGATGCATAATCTACAAAATGATCATGCAAAAGGTCATGCTTACAGGTTAAACTTTAAATGAACCAATAATATGGCTGAATATGAGGCCTTGCTGCTAGGACTTAAATTGGTCAAAAGTTTAGGGGCAATCAGGATATCAGTTTTGGGAGACTCTGATTTAGTCATTCAACAGATAAAAGGAAACTTCCTCACAATTGATCTCAGACCGAGAGCTTATAGAGGACCAACAATTGACATCCTCAACACATTTCTTGAAACACAACTTGCCAAAATTCCAAGGAAACATAATTTGCATGCTCACAGCTTAGCAACATTCGCCAGCACTTGTAAATTACTGTTTGAACCTAATCATCAATTCACAGCTGAGATTAGACACAGGCCAACCATACCTGATAATGTAAAAACTGGCAAGTGTTTGATAACGATATTCAGATCAACAATTTTTTAACTCTAGAGGAAGAGTTTTCTAGCACAAATATAGACATAGATACTGTTAGCATGATTGATCAAAAGGATAAAATAGAAACATACATTTCAGCAGAGAGTGCAAATCAAATGCTTCATCCAACAAAATTTACCAATAAAGAAATGCAAGATCTGAAAGAAATAGATATTGATGAGATCATTAAAGGAGACTCTAAAATTATTGATTTAAAAGATAATCATTTTCCCAAAGGATTGACTCCCTTGGAAGATTTCTTTGATTCTAATGATATCTCAACGAAGCCCAAAATGAAACCTCTAAAAGCAGATATTGAAGACTGTAACATAGGAACCGAGGAAAATCCGAAAATGATAAAATTATCCAAAACTTTGCCCCCTGATCAAAAGCTTAAATATGTTGAACTGTTCAAAGAATTCCAGGATGTTTTTGCCTAGAGCTATGAAGATCTCAAATCTTATGACACCTCTGTGATTCAACATACAATACCCCTCAAGGAAAATTAGAAACCATTCAAACAAAAACTCAGAAGAATTAACCCTGTACTACTCCCATTAATTGAAAAAGAAATCAAACGAATGTATGAAGCAGGAATAATTGCTCCTATCAGGTTTTCAGAGTGGGTGTCTAATTTAGTACCCACTAGGAAGAAAACAGCGGAAATCAGGTTGTGTGTTGATTTAAGGAATGTGAATAAAGTTTCTTTGAAAGACAATTACCCCTTGCCCAAGATGGACCACATTTTACAAAGGGTAGTAGGTGCCTCTAGGATTTCACTTTTAGATGGATTTTCAGGCTTTAACCAGATTCTAGTCCATCCTGATGACCAAGAAAAAACTGCTTTTACAACACCATGGGGAACTTTCAAATATGTTAAAATTCCATTTGGACTTAAGAATGCAGGGGCAACCTTTCAACGAGCAATGGACATAGATTTTTCCAAAGAAATTCACAATTTTCTAGTTATATATCTGGATGACCTTACTGTGTTTTCTAAATCAGATCAGCAACATCTAGATCATTTGAGACAAGTGTCTTTAAAATGCAGAATATATGGTATTTCATTAAACCCCAAGAAATCATTATTTGGTCTAGAAGAAGGCAAATTGTTAGGCCACATCATCTCCAAAGATGGCATCTGAATTGATCCTAATAGAATACAAGCCATTCTACAAGTACCTCACCCCAGAAATGTCAAAGAACTTCAAGCTTTCCTAGGGAAGATCAATTTTTTAAGGAGATTTAAACATAATTTGGCTGAATTAATCAGATTGCTAAACAACATGTTAAAAAATGATTCCAAGGTTAAATGGACAGTAGAAGCCAAACAAGCATTTGAAGAAATTAAAATGGCTTTGACTAGAACACCAATCCTTACAAGTCCAAAGTTTGATAGAGACTTCATGATATTTTCATTTGCATCATAACATACCATTGTTGTTGTTTTACTACAAAAAGATGATCAAGGATATGAAAAACATATAGCCTTTTTTAGTAAAGCACTTAGAGATGCACCACTAGAATACCAAATCATGGAAAAACAGGCTTATGCACTTGTGAAAGCTATTAAAGACTTCAGAGTTTATATATTGTACTCCCATGTAATAGCTTATGTACCAAGTGATGTTATCAAAGACATCCTAACTCAAGAGGGAATTGAAGGCAAACGAGGTAAATGGATAACTAATATATTGGAATATGATATTGAAATAAAACCCACAAAACTTATAAAAGGACAGGGATTGGTTAAACTCATCACTGAAACAAACTTTCAAGCCCTTGATATCAATGAACTGGATAATGAACAGGAGATGGCGACTCCACAGATCAATCAGGCCTTCTTAGAATCACCTTGGTATGCTGATATAACTCATGTATTATTAAACCTGCAAGCTCCTCCAGGGTTATCCAGAACAAAGAAAAGCTTTTTGAAAATGAAAGCTTCAAAATTTTGTATTTTAGATAATGCCTTATTTTGGAAAAATCATGAAGGTATTCTATTAAATTGTTTAATAAAAGATGAATCTGACAAAGTGCTCAAAGAATTTCATGCAGGGGACTGTGGTGGACATCTTTATTGGAAATCAACTGCAGATAAAATTCTAAGAGTTGGATTTTATTGGCCCACTTTGTTCTCTGATGTGAAGAAATTTGTCACTTCTTGCCATAAATGTCAAATTTTTTAAGGCAAGAGGAAACTTTTACCTCTACCCTTAAACCAATTTCCACAGAAAAGCCTTTCCAACAATGGGGTTTAGACTTCATTGGAGAGATACATCCTCCCTCTTCTGGCCAGCATAAATGGATCCTCACTACTACAGATTTTTTCACCAAGTGGATAGAAGCCATCCCTACCAGACAAGCCAATGATACAGTGATTATAGGATTCTTAGAAACCAACATACTGTCCCGATTTGGCTGTCCTGAAAAGATCATAACTGACAATGTTGCTGCTTTCAAATCCAAGAAAATGATAAGCTTCTGTCACAAATACCATATCACTTTAGGCCATTCCACAACCTATTACCCTCAAAGTAATGGTCTAGCTGAGTCTTCCAATAAAAGCCTGATCAATATTATTAAGAAATTGTTGGAAGACAACAAGAAAAATTGGCACAAGAAACTTACAAATGCACTATGGGCAGGCAGATTAACTACAAAGAGATCCATTGAAACAAGCCCCTATGAATTGGTTTATGGCATAGAGGTTGTATTTCCTTCATCTTTGGGAGTCCCTGTAATGAAATTATTGCAAGAAGCTCAGGTGGAACCCAATGACATTCAAAGAAGAATAAATCAGACTATCCATTTGCAGCAGACCAGAGAAGAGGTATACCAAAGATCCCAAGTGCTACAAGAAAAACTCAAGAAAATATTTGATAAGAAGTCCAAGGCAGAAGATTTCTACATTGGAGACAAAGTTATAAAGTGGGATTCCAGGAGGGAAGATAAGGGAAAACATGGGAAGTTTGACTTCTTATGGAAGGGACCTTTTATTATCCAGGTTTTACAAGGGAACAATACTTACTTTTTGAAGAACCTGGATGGCACTGAGACAGAAGAAGGGCCAGTGAATGGCCGGATGCTAAAACACTACTTTGATCCAACTGTCTAATATATTTCTGTTTCAACATGTATATACTATACCGTTGTAATGTTTCAGTTTGGATTGGATAATAACTTGCTGAAGTTGAAGCCCGAAGAGAAGGCCCTAAGCTTCCCAAGTGTAATTATTGTACATATAATAAAGCAACCAGCAAAAGAAGATTTCAAAGCACAGTAAAAGTTATGGAGAAGGCTATCTGACTTGCTGTTCTTGACTTTCCACCAGAGAAAGCCATCCCCAAGTGGAGCCACTGTTATGCTCCTATACCAATAGGTGTCATATTTCATGATTGGCATTGTTGAGCTTTGTAATATGTTCATACCTTCCCTGGTTGCAAAGGTTTTCCATATTGTCAAGAAATCAAAAATTTTAAAAATGTAAAGAGGGTATGCCCTGAAAGAAAAATCAAAGGGCAAAAAGAATAAAATGGTCAAAAAGTGAAAGAAATGAACCCCAAACAAAAGACCAAGAAAGTGTGCAAGTCCAAAATGCCACTACTACTTTATTTTCTACAAAATCTGTTGGTGTGCAACTTGTTGACTTGTGCCACCATTGATGAATGGCCAAACAACTCAATCTTGGCTAGTTCATGTCTGAATTTACTTGTTTTAGAGATAAAGAATAAAATCTGTCCAAACTGTTCAATCTTGGCAGAAAAGTAGATAGGTAGAGAAGCAAAGGAGCTCAACTGTTAAATCTGAGCCCTTGGATGTTATAAGTGTAGATGTAGGTGGGATTGCAATGAAAAGAAAAGAAGATGATGAGGGTTTGCCAGTTCAAGTGCACCCAAAGAAAAAAGAAGAAAAATGCTAGGCAAAGTAAGCAGGGTAGGTAGAGGGTGTTGCAGAAATGACATCACAAGTGTGAAGCAGGCATTATACTGAAAACATCTCAAGATCAGGATCACATGACTAACTCCCCTTCATACTTTTCCCAATCATTTACTAATTTCCTCAAAATATTAAGATCGGCTCTTAATATTCCTCATAGACTACTCATTCCATCTTATAACCTTTGCCCAAGTAAAATCTCAGTTTACTTAAGAAAATGGCAAAATTCTCCATAAAAAACCCCTTTTTGTTTATCTCTAGCCTAAGTTTCTATGTGAAATTCCCAACATTTAAACTTAGCGCTCGTTTATTAATTCTTTCATATTAACTGTTGACAATTATTATATAAATCCTGCATTATTCCCAATCCTGTATTATGTAAAATACATAAAAATCCCCCAAATACTAATATTTCCACCCCGGTCAAATACGGCCATAGCTACATTGCAGCAGGGATTACAATATTTATCTGAAATTGTTAATAACCTAAATCCCGCGTGCATTATGGAATTAATTAACATCTGGTTAATTAACAACGAACGAACTCCAACCAATGAAATCGTGCCCGATGTAATTAATTTAATGTTTATTAAACTCGGGCCCACTCCTTAACCCTCCGCCATCTCCGACGCCAGTCAGCCGTCAGATCTGGGCCCGCTCATCCAACGGTTCACACTCATATCGCGTCCCCCCTTCCATCCGACCTTTAACTCGCAGGGAACTGGCGATATTACTCTCGTACCCTTGCCACACGTCGCGTTCCCGCTGTGATCGCTACCTCCCTGCCCGAAACCACCCGACCCCAAAAGTGGTGTGGGGGGAAACCGCTTACCACACTTCGCGTCACGACAAAATATCCCATCACTGTGACGTCAGCTGCTCAATAAATGCCAAAAAGCCCCGACAAAGCCAAATTTTGTTAAATAGTCGAGAAAATGTCATTTTCACCCACATTCTCTGCTACTGTGCTCCATGAAAATCACGTCCAGTCCGTCACCCAGCCAACAAACCCCAGCATCGTGCTCTGCAGCTCGTCATGCAACCTGCAAATTACACGGTTCGCTTCCAAAAACAGGTATTTACCCCAATTCACTTCCCGAATCAGTAATTTCGTTTTTCCTCTGTGAATTTTACCCAAAAAAGCCAAATTCAAGTAAAATCAGTCTGTAGCTCTCATAAAAAGACCCCCAAGCCTGTTGTTTTGTCCATTATTTCCACAAAAGCCCGAATTCCAGTTTGAAACACAAGAACCAAACATGGAAGCTCCCGCAGCCCTGAACGTCGCGCCTATGAATGCACCTCATAAGGACTTCGATTATTTACCCTTGGCCAACAAAGATTTCCAAATAAAATATTTGTATGGAAATGTGGACCATCTTCAAGCCTTCTGCCAAATCAAGGATAACTATTGGAACAACTCTGACGTTTTTGGGTTATGGGAATCTAACCTTCCTGTTATCTCAAAATCAGATCCTGATAGGCTGCTGGTCAGGTTGACTCTAAGTAACTATTTCAAACCTACTTTAGGCTGAGGCTTAGCCTCCTCAACCTGAGAGGGCTCTCTCTAAATGGGTTAATGATTTTGATTATAGATAAGATGGCTAACTCTTGTAAAACAACTGTGAAAAGTATGAATGGTGGAAACACATTAACAACTATCCATTGGGCTTATGGAGTCAATAACATCTCAATATAACAATAAATTCAACCTTACATAGAAGTCAGGGCATTCAGCATTTAAACATTCAGAACATAAACTCATATAGGACCACACAGTTTATAAATGTATACAGGGAGTCAGAGCACATTCAGTGAATTCTGAGTGTACATCCATACCACTGCAAGAATTAGGAAAAGGACAACATCACATATTCTGAACATAAAGATCCCTCATGAATCCTG
>APFE030475684.1:22818-43291 GCA_000404065.3 Pinus taeda | reverse complement strand
AGCTTGATCGCTTAAAGGAAGATCTATCATCATGAGCAACTACGAAAAAGAAGCATCGATCAGGCCACCAATTTTTGATGGGACCAACTTCGTCTATTGGAAGGTAAGAATCATAGCCTATCTTCAATCTCTTGGTACAAAAGTCTGGGATATAATGGATACAGGGTACTCTTTTCCATCAACAACCCCTACAGATCTGGCTAGTAAGAAGAAGTATGAAACAAATGTAAAGGTTGCCAATACTCTATTAGGATGTCTATCTCAATCAGAATTCGTCAAGGTTATGTAGTATAAAACCGAAAAAGAAATATGGGACAAGATCATTCTGAGCTTGAAGGAGATTAACAAGTAAAACGAGCAAAACTTCAAACCCTGAAATTTCAGTATGAAAATCTCGGAATGTACAATGATGAAAGTGTGGCTAACTATTTCCTATGTATAGATGAGATTGTTAATTGCATGAAAAACTTGGGTGAAGAAATAAAAGAGGTTGTTGTGGTTGAAAAGGTTTTAAGATCTTTTTCCTCTAAGTTTGAATCAAAGGTTTCTGCAATAGAAGAAAAACAGAATCTATAGAACCTTACCATGTCACAGTTGCACGTTATTCTAATTTCTTATGAAATGAGGAAAGGAGGACCATCAGACAGGAGAGAATCTGTATTCAAGGCTTCAGGCAAAGGGGATTACTATGAGTCGTGACATATTTCAGAAGAAGAGGAAGAATCAAATTTTGTCAAGAACCTTCAACGGGGTGCTGGAAGATTCAGAGGTAAGTTACCTTTCAAATGTTTTTCTTGTGGAAGAGTCAGTCACTATGCTGCCAAGTGTCCTCATAAAGATAAGCCTGACAAAGGTAAGGAACCTGTTAGATGGAACAAGAAACATATTATAAATAAGAAAAGCTATTACACTCATGAAGATAGTGATGGATTTTCAAATAGTGATGAAGATGAACAAGGTAACAATTATAGACTTTTAATCGATTTTGAAGATGATGATTTCATGGATGTTATAGATGAAGAAGGTCTTTATGAAGATATTTCTAAACTCAAAATTTGTTTAGAAGAAAAAAAAATTGATTATTGATACACTGCAATTCCAACTATCTGAAAAGAAAAAACATCATGAAAAGTTAGAATGTGAAATTGTGGGACTTAGAAAAGAGATTGAGAAAACTAAAGATCTTAATCTTAGATTTGCTAAAGGGTCTGAAACATTAGATGAGATTATCAAAGTGTAGTGTTCTCCGCTAATCAAGACAGGTTTGGGATATAATGAAGAAGCATCTCAAGTGCGGAAACCATCCACCTCCAAAAGTTATCTTGATGCAACAAGGAGAAGTAAGCAAAGGCCAAATAAAGATCACCAGGAAAATCAGGGACAATTTACCTCAAGGATGAAAAAATATTACCAGGTAAATCGAGGGCAATCTACTTTAAGGATGAATAGAAGCTACAACTAGCCACATGTAAAACCTTCTCAATTTGCCTCAAGAATGGAAGTCAACAGAAACTACAATCATTCGGTTGGTAGAGTTGATAATCGCAGGAATTTATTCAATGGCCAATGTTTCTCATGTCATAACTTTGGTCAAAAAGCAGCTCAATGTGTAGCCTATAAGACAATCATGACTAGAGAAGCTCAAAAACAAAGAAGTATGGCTGGGATCATGAAAAGAACCTTCAATAACTTTTATGCTCTTGAAAATGAAATATAATGTTCTATTTGTAACAATTTTGGTCATGAAGATTCTGAATGCAGGAGCAGGTTTCGGCAAACAACTCAGAAGGAACAAGCCTCAAGTGCCAGAACATGGAGAATGAAGGAATCACAACCAGAAAGATGTGGGATAGCCTTATATGTAGAAGGACAGGAAAATCAATGGTACATCGACAGTGGAAGTTCGAAACATATGACAGGTGATAAAGAAGAACTTCAATCATAAAGTGCCTTAGAAAGGGAAAAGTATGTGTCATTTGGAAATGACACCCCGGCATTCATAAAAGGTAAAGGATCTGTTCAGTTGAAAGAAAAGGTCAAAGCTGGAAATGTTATGTATGTTGATGGGTTAAAGCATAATCTATTAAGTGTCAGTCAGATGTGCGATCAAGGAACTGAGGTAATATTTCGATCAAATGGATGTAGTGTTCGTGATCTTGATACAGGAAAAACAGTGATCAAAGGCATAAGAACTCCAAATAATTTATACATATTGAAGGAAGGACAACATCAATGCTATCTAAGAAAGAATGATGAACACTGGCTATGGCACCGAAGATTGGGGCATCTAAGCTTCTCACAAATAAGGAAAGCATGCAAATACGAGGAAGTTCGTGGACTTCCAGACATCAGAATTCCAGACAATACAATATGCAAATCATGTCAGTTTGGTAAGCAAACCAAAACTAACTTCCCTGAGAAGGAAGGATCTGCTAGCAGGCCACTTGAACTTGTCCATACTGTTGTGTGCGGTCCATCTAGGAAGAGGTCACCTCGAGGAGAAGAATACTTTATATTATCCATTGACAACTTCTCCAGGATGTGTTGGATAGGACTTATGAAGCACAAAGACGAAGCCCTCGAAAAATTCAAATCTTTCAAAGCATTGGTTGAAAACGAATCAGATCACAAAATCAAATGCCTCAGGTCTGATAGAGGTGGGGAGTTTACCTCAAATGATTTTTTCGATTTTTGTGAAGAACATGGAATAAGAAGGGAATTCTCTACTGTAAGGACTCCTCAACAAAATGGAGTAGTGGAAAGGATGAACAGAATGGTTCAACAAATGGTTTGAGCTATGATGGATGAGTTTGGAACTCCTGCAACTTTCTAGGGTGAAGCTGCACTTGCTACAGTTGTTATTCTCAACAAGACAAATGTCTGGGTGAACAACACTCAGACTCCTCACGAACTATGGTATGGTGAGACTCCCTCAGTAAAATACTTCAAAATTTTTGGGAGCAAATGCTACATCAAAAATACTGATGAAAATCTTGGCAAGTTTGAACCTAGAGAAGATGAAGGCATTCTCCTTGGTTACTCTCCCCACAACAAAGCATACAAGTGTTACAATAAAAGGCTTGGAAAAATGGTTGAAAGTATTGATGTTGTGGTTGATGAAGAAGAAATCACTCCTAGGCAGGTAAAGTCTGAAGATTTCGAAGATGATGAGGACTATCCATCAACATCAAATAAGATTCATGATGAAGAAGGAACCCATGAGGTGCCAGAAGAATAGATAAGGATAGAAGAAAAGACTCCATCCAGGTAAGTTCAGAAGAATCATCCAGAATCTCAAATTTTGGGGCAGAAAGAAGCAGGTATACAAACAAGAAGAACAATTGCAGAAACTTCAAGCTATTTGGCATTACTCTCCTCCACTGAAGCACAAAATGTAAAAGAGGCATGCAAATATGAATGTTGGGTCAAGGCAATGGATGAAGAACTTGAGCAGATTGAAAAGAGTAGCACTTGGGAGTTGGTTCCTAGACCAAAAGATAAGAATGTCATAGGGACAAAATGGATATTCAAAAACAAGTTGAATGAAAATGGGGATGTTTTTAGAAACAAAGCCAGGCTAGTTTGTAAAGGGTATGCTCAACAAGAAGGAATCGACATTGAAGAAATATTTGCTCCCATTGCTATACTTGAGGCCATCAGAATGTTCCTTTCTCTCTCTAGTTTTTAGAAGTTCAAAGTATTTCAAATGGACGTAAAATCTACTTTTCTAAATGGATACTTGGATGAAAAAGTGTATGTTGAGCAACCAGATGGGTTTATCCTTCGAAATGGTCCAAAGCTTGTATGCAGACTCAAAAAGGCTCTCTATGGCCTTAAACAAGCTCGAAGAGCTTGGTATTATCACTTGGATAAATACCTCTGTCAGCAAGGTTTTATAAAAGGATCAAATGATAACAATCTTTATATAGTAATTGACAATGATAAGTTACTAATACTTGTTGTGTATGTTGATGATATCATCTTTGGTAGCAATGAAGAAGACATGAGTCAAAACTTTGCCTTAGTGATGCAGAAAGAGTTTGAAATATTTATGCTTGGTGAGCTCACATATTTTCTTGGTTTACAAGTCCAAAAAAACAAAGATGGCATCTTTCTATCACAAACCAAGTATCTCAAGCAGATCTTGAAGAAGTATGGGATGGAGGATTCGAAACCTGTATGTAACCCGATGGTCACAGGTTGCAGCCTCAACGCAAATGATGAATTGGCAGCAGTGCATCAACCAACCTATCGATCCATGATTGGTAGTCTACTTTATCTAACAGGTACCTGACCAGACATTATGCATGCAATGGGAATAGTGGGAAGGTTTTAGGCAAATCCAAAGGAAAATCATCTTCAGATAGTTAAGATAATTTTCATGTATCTTCAAGGAACTTCAAGGAACTCAAAACTATGGCTTATGGTATCATAGAGATACAGATCTCACACTTCATGCATATAGAGATGCAGACTGGGGAGGAAGCGTGGATGATAGGAAAAGCACTAGCGATGGTGCATTCTTCGTGGGTCCTAGATTGGTATCGTGGTTCAGCAAGAAATAAAGTTCTATTGCTTTATCTATAGTTGAAGCAGAATATGTAGCTACTGCATCTTGCTGCACACAACTTCTTTAGATGATGCAAACATTGCAAGATCTTCAAATCACTTGTACTCCACCTATCTTCATTTCTTGTGATAATACAAGTGCTATCACCATCTCAAAGAATCTTGTCATGCATTCAAAGACTAAGCACATATCGATCAAATATCATTTTCTCAGGGAAGAAGTACTAGTACAAAAGGTCAAGTTGGAGTATGTTCCCTCTAAGGAACAAGTCGCTGATATACTCACCAAACCAATGCCCAGGGAGACATTTGAATACCTCGGACAGAAGCTGGGAGTAGTTGATGCATCATCTTACTATTGAAATCTGTCTGTTTCATAGAAAAGTAGTTGTACGCGAGTTTCATGAGGAGGATCCGTGTACATACACCAGTTTATGTAGATACAGTCGCGTGTATGGTGGTTTGAATGAAATCAGTGGGGACAGACTCTAGTTGAAGAGAATATGTTATGAGTTTGACAGAGACCATCTAGCATAGGTTCAGGAGGAGCAGATAAACTTCTAATAATGCATTGTTGGTATTATCTTAGAAGCTTTTGGTTTAAGTTCACAGTTGTTGATTTCAGGTGGAACAAATGCAGAGGGAGAACAGAAGGAGAACATGGTTGCTGATCTGAATAGTGATTGACACATGTTGTTGATATTAGTTATTGGTGGCTTTCATAGTCTTGCTCTAGATATTTCATCTCTATGTCATGTATATCTTTTATTATTATCAAGGTCATGTAACGACCTATTTTGGTTTCCCCACTATGCCTGGGATGATTGATCTAATGAACTTGGTTGTCATATGTAACTTTATGATGTATCCCCACTAGTTGGGTGGATGATCCCCACTTGGTTGGGTGATGGATGTATGTATAGAGTCTTTTGGTGATAGGAAGGTCATTTATGATGTATAAGTCATGGTTCTTCTTGAAGACCATCTTTTTGCAAATCTTGCCTACAGTCAGGGGGAGCATTGACAGACTCAGCATAACAGAGATTTCAACATGCACTCAGGGGGAGAATAACCCTTTGCCCTTGATGTCAAAGGGGGAGAATGACTTTGAGGATAGGATCTTGGGAGAATGAATTTGAGGATAGGATCTTGGGAGTTGCCATCAAGTCCAAAGGGGGAGATTGTTGGCATTATGGCACAGGTGTTGTCCTTGATGGAAACTCACTCTGGCGACCGATCACAGTTCAGGCTCTTAGAATGAAGGTAAATATACATATGCAGGTTCAACTTGACGAAGTTGCGTATATATGCATGTTAGACGTTTAAAAGGCACGTATGCATATACATGCACTTCCACGCAAGAAAAAGCACGTACATATGGGAGAACTTATTTTTGGTCCATGGTATTTTGTCCCTGGTATTTGAACCTAAGTTTTTGGGCCATGGTATCTCGTCAGAAGTGTTGATCCCAAGTATTGGGTCCATGGTATTGATTGGTTATGGTTTTGGACTGTGGTATTATGAAAGGCCTAAGGCTATAAAAGAGGAAGGAGATCATTTGGAAAAGGAGAAGTTGAATGATTGAATATCGGAAGAAGCGCTAGATCTAGAATACTAGTGATTGGGTTATGGTATAGATCTGGATCTGAATGAAGAAGGAATATGAGTGCAAGGACAAGGATATGTTCTATTGATGGGTCAAAATCTTAAGGCTTGAATAAGAGTATCTTTGTATGATTTTGATCTGTTATATGTGGCGCATGCTTGATCTATAAATTTGGTAATCTGGATGAACTAATGTTTGAATGAGTGATTATCCTTTACAGATCTGTATGCAGGTTCAGTGAAGCAAAGGGGCATATACACGTTGGTTCTATGAATAAAAATAGCGTATACGCAGGTTGGTACAAACACAGAAGCATATGCATGCAGGTTTATGGTGGTTGAAATAGCATACATCTATTGAATTATGTTCTAGCTTCTTTTGTTTATTGCTGCAGTGATCAGTGTTCAGAATTGGTGTGTGGATACTGTTACAATGTTCTGGATACAACTGTTAGAGAAGTGCCTATTTGATTCAGTTTTAAGTGGTAAAAGGAGATTGTTGATGATTGATTGTTGTTCATGGATCCAGTCTGAAAATTTATGAAATGTGGTCCCTGGAAGAAAAGATAAGGTTGTAGCCTTCTACAACTAGTAGTTTGCGTACTAGTATCCCAGCTAGTACAAGAGCTAAGGGGGTTGTAGCTCCCTTCCAGGAGAAGCTGGAGAATGAGAGAGGATTGTAGCTCTCTGCAGGTAGCAGCCTACATACTGGTAAAGGACTACACCAATACAGAATCATTGTAAAAAGAAGTTTCTAATTAAAAGAAGATAGAGACGAATTGCAGCAGGCGGTTTTCACCCACATTGGGTTTCCACCTTATATCTTGTGTTCTTGTGTGTGATTGTCTTCTGCTTTATTTTATTGTTCATGGTTACTATTTATATGGTTCTGATGCACAGATTAATGATCAACATTTGTAGAATAAATTAAATTATAAGTCTGCATGGTATACGCGGGTTTCCTTATCTTTAGTTGCGTATATACGCGGTTTTCTCTAACTGAAGTAGCGTATATGTTCTGGGTTTGAAAAATAAATTATTGAGTAGATAATACTGATTCAACCCCCACTCTTAGTATTATTTCCAACAAAGTCAGGATATAAATTACATCATTTGTCCAAGAGGACTCATTCAAATGTATGAGAAGACATAACACACCCTAGATTTTTACATTACTTGAGTGACAAATGGTATAAATATCTGAAGCCGTAGCTGGACTCAACAACCATAATGCCCACAATGTTGAATGTACGTGAAGTCTAATGCTCCCCCTGAAGCAATGCTACCCATGCATTGTTAAGAGGTCAATGATCAAGTCATCTTTGTTAGTCAAATAAAATTAATGAACAAAGCATATTAATCATCAATATCAGTCAAGTCACCCATATCAGAGCATGCCCCACTGTTTTTCTTTTCTAAAAAACATATACGCTCCTTTACACATAGAAACATGTGTGTCTACGTGACTACACTTCATGAAACACGGGTATAATAACCTTTCTCTAAAAAAATTGATTTAACAGTAGGATGATGCAACAACTACTCCCAACTTATGTATGAGAGATTCAAATGTCTCTCTAGGTAGTGGTTTAGTGAATATTTAAACAACCTATTCTTTGGAGGGAACATATTCCAATTTGACCTTTTGTTCAAGCACTTACTCACGTAGAAAATGGTATTTTATGGGTATGTGCTTGGTCTTGGAGTGCATGATTAGATTCTTTGAAATACTGATGGCACTTGTATTATCACATAGAATGGAGATGGGTGGAGTACATGTAATCTGAATGTCTTGCAATATTTGCATCATCCAAACTAGTTGTGCACAGTAAGATAACAACCACATATTCTACTTCAGCTGTAGATAGTGCAATTGAACTGTGTTTCTTGATAAACCAAGACACTAACTTGGAACCCATATAGAATGCACCACCACTAATTCTTTTTCTGTCATCAACATTTTCTGCACAATCTGCATCGGTATATGCATGGAGAGTAAGATTTGTATCTCTAGGATACCATAAACCAAAGTTTTATGTTCCTTGAAGATATTTGAAAATCCTTTTGATTGCTTGAAGGTGTGATTCCCTTGGATTTTCTTGGAATCTTCCAACTACTCCCACTGCATACATGATGTCAGGTCGGGTACATGTTAGATTGAGCTGGCTACCAATCATGGATCTATAAGTTGGTTGATGTACTGTTGTTGATTCATCATTTGAGCTGAGACTGCATCCTCTTACCATTGGGGTACATATTGGTTTAGAATATTCCATTCTGTACCTTTCCAAGATCTGTTTGAGATATTTGGTTTGTGAAAGAAAAATACAATCTTTATTTTACTGAACTTGTAGATCAAGAAAATAGGTAAGTTCACCAAGCAAGGGCATTTCAAATTCTTGCTGCAATACTGAAGCAGAATTCTAACCCATGGATTCTTCATTGCTACCAAAAATGATATCATCAACATAAACAACAATTATTAGCAATTTATTAGTGTCAATATTTGTATATAGATTGCTATCTACTGGCCCTTTTGAAAACCCTATTGGTGTAGATATTTGTCAAGGTGGTAATACCAGGCCTTTCGAGCCTGTTTTAGACCATAGAGAGCTATTTTGAGTCTGCATACAAGTTTTTCATAATTTCCAGGAATGAATCCTTCTAGTTGTTTAATATAGACTTCTTCTTCTGAATCTCCATTAAGGAGGGTAGATTTTACATCCATTCGGTATACTTTGAATTTCTGAAAGCTAGAAAGAGAAGGAAACATCCTTATGGCTTCAAGTCTAGCAACAGGTGAAAAAGTTTCTTCAAAGTCTATACCTTCTTGTTCAGAATACACTTTACAAGCAAGTTTGGCCTTGTTTCTAATAGCTTCCCCATTTTCATTTAGCTTGTTTTTGAATATCCATTTATTTCCTATAATATTTTTATCATGAGGTCTAGGAACTAATCCCCAAGTATTATTCTTTTCAATTTCCTCAAGCTCTTTACTAATGGCCTTGACCCAACATTCATCTTTTCATGATTCATTTACAGTTTGAGGTTCGGTGGAGGATAGTAATGCTAGATAGCTTGAGGTTTCCGTAAAAGTTCTTCTTGTCTGTACATCTGCCTCTTTTTCCCTTAAATTTTGTGTTTCTGGACGATTTTCCTGAACATACCTGGATGGAGTCTTTTCTTCTACCCTTATCTCTTATTTTGTGCTTCATTGGTTTCTTCTTTAGAATCATTGTGATTTGATGTGCAAAAATAATCTCTATATTCTTCATTGTCATAATATTTTGTTTTTATTCGTTTTGGATTTTTGCATGTTTCATCAAATACAATATCAATAATTTCAACAGTTTTCCCAAGTCTTTTATTATAGCATTTATATCATTTACTTCATGAAGAGTAACTAGGAAGAATACCTTCATCTGCTCTGGGCTCAAACTAATCATGTTTTTAATCAGTCCTTTTGATATAACATTTTCTTCCAAAAACTTTAAAGTATTTTATAGCAGGGGTCTTACCATACCCATGTTCATGTGGAGTTCTCATTTAGCTCCTCTTGTGAATTTCTTGGGCTCTTTTTTTTCTCATCTGAAACTTGGATTAGAAAATCTTAGACCTCACTAACATCAATTTGTTGAAGTTCCGGCCTAAAAGCTTTTTAGTTTACCCTCACATCCATGTTATCACTTCCGCTGCACCTTGAACTCCACATAAACCCAATTTTGTTAACTCGAAGAAATGGAGAGAGACATGGATATCAACCGTCAATGTGGAATCCCTGGGTGGGCCCCCCTCTATTTTCTTGTTGAGGTAATGTAAGCCTAGCCAAAATAACCTATCTCATCAATGGTTGACAGTAGAAAAATCCATTAGGATAGAACCTATAGGCGGACCCACATCTACAGTTCCCCTTATAAAGCCTCCAGCTTGACACTGTCACATGATGACTTCCTTGAAAGTTCTATCTCTCAGCTTATGTTTGTTAACATACTTTTCTAAAGCTTCAATAAATTCACGTCCTTATGCTCCTTGTCGATTATACTCCAACTAAATTCATGTTCTAATCTCAACTTCTCTGTCTGCAAGCCTCTTAATGGACTATAGACCTTCAAAGTCCTCTTTAATCTCTGTTAGCTATGGATCATTGATGACATAGTTGATCAATGATGAATAACCTCATTTGTTCCACTGTATGAAGGAATTTAACCTATTCTCAATGTTATAACATGCATATAATCAACTTTGAAGGTGTTCCTACAAGGATATCCCTTTGGATTTTATCTTCTATGATCCTTCAACATTTTCCATTGCATCTACAATGATATTCAAACAAGTCTATCTTGGTCTTGAGCTTCTGCTCCTTTGTGTTAAAAGACTTTAATTTTGTGGTAGTTGTGTCTAGAAATTCCTCCTAAGGTCAGTACTTGCAACATCAATTTAACTACACATACATATATATGTCAGAATTGTAGATAATAAAAAAATCTCAAACTTCAAATATAAATAAAGACTCACACTCCAAAATACGCTCAAATAGAATGTTTCTGAATTATATAGAAATAATTAAAAAGGCCCTAGCCTCAACTACAACATTTGGCCCTCTCAACCTTTTGGCCCTACTTGGACTTGAAGCCTCTCTATTCTCTTTATCACACCCTTATCTACTCTACTCCCCCTGTTGTTCTTAGGAATTTGATTATATTTGTACAAAATGGAATTTTGAGCTAGAATGTGTTTAGATCCACAATTGTTTCAGCAAAATTAGACTTCGTAATTCCACTATATCTTGAAGGGATCTAACTAGCCCTTAAATATCTCTAACATTCCAAAATACTCTCAAGGTATCTCTTTTAGAAAAGATCCAATTACATTAATCCTTATTTTATGTACAATTATTCTAGAAACTTATGAAAATACATAAATTAAACAATTTCACTCATTTGATGAACCAACTCCTTTGGTAAATGAAAACCCCTAGGTCTAGTCAAAATACAATTTCGACTTGCAAATGGGATTCTCCTACATAAAACTACCATGATGAAAAAGAATAATGTTATCCTTACCATGTGTTCATGAAGCAAATCTTCGTATATCCACAATTTTATTCTGTAGTTGGTTCATTGCTTTGTTATGTTGCTTCTTTGTTGTTGTCTTCTTCATCCTTCCAAACTTCCATACTTTATGTTGTAGTTTGCCTCCTTGCTTGCTGATGTAAATATATTCTGTCAGATATAATCTATTTTCCACCTCTGTTCTTTTTACAACTAAGACACTTTACTCATCAACTTTTCTCATTTCCTCAATCTTAATGTCCAATTGATCCTTTCGCTAGTACATGCTTTGAAAATATTTGTTGTTCTCCCACTGACCATTCTTATTTATATTCCCCACTAGTTTTTGTTGCACCTTCATTTCATCCTACAAATTATTAGAACTTGTTCCATTCACACTCTCTTCATTAATTGGTCTTGGATTTTCTAACCAATGCTCTAAAAATTTAAGCTCTGCTACAAAATTAATTCCTATACTAGTCTTCAATATTGACTCCTATGTCATAGGACTGGTTCTTTTTGATCCAACAATATCATCATCATATTTTACGGAAAATTTTAATAGTCATCCATCTCTAACATCTACAAAAATTTTCTCAAGTAGGCATTCCTCAATCTCATCCATTTCCTCCAACAACATCATTTCTTCATCAATAAACAAAAACATGTTATTTTATTGTTTTTCATTACCTACATCGACAAACAAATTTTCTATTTTAAAATCACAAGGTTTTACAGTATCATTTGATGTGGCTACCAACACTTCCTTATCTTGGTCTACACTAATCCATTGGTCCATTAAACTATGAATAAATCCTTCCTCCATGTCCTTAGCTTCTTCTTCAACAATATGCAAGCCTTGTCCATAAAAAGTCAAATTATACTCATCTACTCGAAGTTCTTCGCTCACTTTGACATTATTTCTATGTGTCAATTATTTATGTAGTAGAGGCCATCTAACATTCTTTGGCCTCCTCATCCATCCACATCTCTAGTTTTCCTGGGTTTCCTGTAACATTTGTTTCAAAAAAATTAGTTCTAATTTCAACTTAACCATCTATATTTCTTTCAAATTATTCACTACTCATCCTCTTTATATCAACTGTTTTAGTATTCCTTTCTCTTTGACTATGATTCTTTCCTGAACCCAATATATGATCATCAACAGACATTTTTCTTTTTGCTTCTTCTTATTTTGAACTCTCCTTTATCACATGTGAGTTGCAACATGCCTCCTTATTGTAACAAGTTTACCGCTTGATACAGTAGCAAGTTATCCTTCTCTTGTCCTCTTCCTCTTGCCAATTCTACCCACTTTCACTATGGAACTTCCTCTCTCTCATAACTTCTACCCAATTGTTTCTTGTTGTAAGTTGTTCTCTTCTTCTGGTTCCCTATAGTAGAACCTCTTATCCTTCTATAAATCATGGCTTCTCCTCATCTTCAAAATCTATTATGCTGCTACACTTTCCTCTGCTCACTTATATTTTCTTCTCATTGCCCTTGCTTTAGCAATTTCATTATGTTCTTCGGTTATGTCATAATCCTCTTTCCAATAAATCTACTTCTCATATGGCTACCACCTACGAACACAATACTCTTGACCAAAGTGGAAACAGAAAAAAAGATCATAATATTTGTACCAATATCATCAATAATATTCTTTTTGGTCCACTCCTCTGAACCAATTTTCCTTCAAACAATTCTGCTCAAAACAATCTTTCAAACCAATGTATCGTCACTTCCATCTACCTGCTATGTTTTTGCACTGTTCCATCATAATGAAAAACTTCCTTTAAATTACTGTAGTATAATCTCACTCTGCTTTCCCTTTCAAGAGATTTATATGTGGTAGCCTTGCCCCTATTATTGTAGTTCTTCAATATCCTTTCAATACCTTTCCTAAATGATCATGTCCTTTCAACAATTTTGTGCTCCTTGTTTCTTGTCTTATACTCCTTTCTAGATATCATTTATATTTATTCTAACATCTACAATTTATGATTTAAATTCCTACTCAACAGAAAAACATCAAACAAATACCTAGGAATTAAAAAAAAAAAAATCTAATCTCAATCTAAAGAACATTGTTTTTTCTACAATTAAACCGGTCTTTATGTTTCTCTAGTAGCTTTAGTCTTTTGTTCACATTAATTTATTGTTGCAGTCTCCACTATTATTAGAAAATTATGTTCTCAAATTATTGAATTTTTCTCCTCAATCTTCACCATATATTCATTGTTCATTAGGCACAAATGCAAATTGCATAATAAATAAATTTGTCTTTTTTACAATTCCTCCATATCTGATTTCGCTATAACATTGTTTTCTTCTTCTGCATTCTCTTCTTTTTACAGAATTCAAGCTCTGATACCACTTTATTCCAAACCAATGTTGAGCCTACTACCCACAATCCCTAGTTAATTTCCTATAAGGCACTTCTTTCAAGCCCTTGTTATAGTCACTTTTATGGGATTATAAATCCCTCACAGTGGAACGATTTAAAGAAATAGTGAGAGGATCTGAAAGGGTGATATAAAAACCATAGAGTTAAGAAATTATTGATATAGCTATCGAAGCCAAAAATTCCAATATATGTATAATATGTGCATACCTAAACTATGGGAAAGCACTACGTGACCTCGATCTTCACTTGTAAAAATAAGCATGCAACTCTTCTCTACATATTCCCTATTATTAATCTCGACCTCTTTTTCTGTAACTTAATCGTTCTCACAATACTCTAGTGCCAAATTTCTCATTTAGCTTCCCTTGTGAATTGGCCTGGACTCTTATTTTCCTCCTCTGAACCATGGCTTATAAAATCTTAGACATGACAAACTTCAATTCGTTGAGCTTCAGGCCTAAAACCTTTATGGTAGGACCACTCTTTCATGTTATTACTTTCGTTGCGCCTCGAAATCCACATACACTCACTCTTGTTAGTCAGAAAAAATGGAGAGAGATGTTTATATCTATCGCGAGGTTGGAATCCTCTAGCAGGGCACACTCTGTTGTATTGTTGAGGCTACATAATCCTGACCACAATAGGCTGACTCATCAATCGCCGATCACAAAAAAAATAGCCAGGGTGGAACCTTTAGGTAGACCCACATCTGCAGTTCCCAATTTAAATCCTTCGTCCCAATGGTGTCACTTGACAAATTCCTTGAGTGTTCTATCTCCCAGCCTATGTTTTTTCACATACTTTCTTGAAGCTTAAATAAAGTTAAGTCCTTATAATCCTTGTCGATTATACTATGACTTGAATTTTATTTTGATCTAAGCTTCTACGTTTGCAAGCCTCTACACATATTATAAACCTTCACACTGCTCTTTAATATCTATTAACTCTGGATCATTGATCACATACTTGACTAATGATAAATAACCTTGCTTGTTTCACTGTAAGAAACTATTCAACCAATTCTCAAGGTTGTATCCTCATTAGAGTTAACTTTGATGTCGTTCATGCAATGCTCTCCCTCTTGAGCTTATCTGGTATGCTCTATAGTGTTTTCCACTATATCTACGATCATATTTGTAACACCCTCCTCCCACATCTACCCAAGTAACTGACCAACCGGGGTAAACATGTGTCAAGAGGCTACTGTGATGGGATTCAACCTCCTTTATGTCCTTAAGTAAGTGGAATCGATGGAAACACACCATACAAACCTTCCACATCAGTAACTTAACTCCTAGGAAACATCCCAATCGCTAAGGTAACTAGCTCGTGGGTCCCACTAATGGTTTAGATGATTTAACTCATGGGCACTCCCATGATGTGGGCATGCATGTGTCCATAAGGCTCTGAACACTACCACCAGCAGGTATGCAATGTCCGGGGACTATTTTTCTTTGTGTTGTACCACCATCCCCCAGGAATTGAGTGACCTTTTTAGGCCCAGAGACTATGTCACTTCCCAAAACTAAATGACACCTTCAGAACAAAAATATAAGAATGGAATGATGATGAGAATGCAATTACTTGAACAAGGGCTTAACTGAACCCCCACTAGCCATGAAAAGCATTTCGTCAAGCATGTCCAAATATATAATCTATAGGTGTAAACAAAAGATCTAAGAATAGGGTTCCCATACTTATCTAAGAATCAATAATAAGAATTGTTCCCTTATATCACTAGTTGCATTATCATCTATTAGGTTATAGATACATTTTTCACTCATTTACGAATCAAAACATGAGGAAAGCCATACATTACCACTGTCATAATACATTTTTATAAACAACATAATAACAATAGAAATATCAAGGATACATCGGCCATAACATCCACATATAATATAATACATCTATAGATAAGATATGAAGGAAAAAAACTCGTATTAATTAATGTGAACTCCAACCTGGGATGGGATTACCACGTCCCACCTAACCATAGAATGGATGAGTCAATTCTCTCTTCATCCATTCACGCTCATGCCATATTCCAAGAATGACTGTGTGATGAAAATAAAAAGAACCAATAAGGGCATCTTGAGGCTAAACCACCACATCCTCATAATATAAATTAGGCTTTACCATAATCCATCCTGAATCATTAGTCCAAGGAAATAACGATTTAATAACATGCTTTACCATGATTTTCGCTAGATCACTAAGCCAAAATAATCATAGATTTCACCATATTTCTCCACTTACACCATGAGGAATTTCCTTGTCTCCAAGTCTCTCAGACCTTAACTCAATCCACAGTCTGATCGAGGGGTCACTAGGCCCTATACTTAAACACACCACCCTCTAGCCTTTACCATATATCCTTCCATTCACCAACAAGGATTCATATGCCTAATAAAGGGTAACCACATCTATTATTTATCGTATATCCTCCCATTCACCGGTCAAGGATTCCTAGGTCCACTAAGGCAACACAAAATCTACCTTTACCACAACCCATGTACGACTCAGGGGTTGTTATTCCATGTGTTATACCATTCGGAGATCCATCTCACTCAACTTTGAATACATTTGGAAATTTATCTTAGCAAAAACATGAGAACCCCATCATACCATGGCCATCTAAAAATGGAAAGGGTAGGCTGAAAACGTTATCACACCTGGAAAAGCCCATGCCATAATAGCAAAAGAACCACATGCAATACCATGCATGTCAAATCTAGCAAGGTAAACACATATGCAAATAGATACCTACAAATAATATTGTTGTAGCTACTTGATCCTACTCTTCCTTGCTTTCTCCTTTCTTCCTCTTGCCTCCTTTTCCTTTCTTGCTCTAATGCCAAAGTGCTCCAACAAAACTCTAAGTGTCCAAGAGAGAGAGAGAGAGCGAGAGTAATGAGAGAGCTCTAGAACTAAACTGATAAAAGGTTACAAACTGATCCTTGAAAGCCTCTTTATCAATTAGGCCTCTATTTTCTCCATTTTCCATTATTTTCTTTCATTTTCCTCCTCACATACAACCTATGACCTTTCACCTTCCTTTTCTCCTAATTTCCTTTATTTTCATAAACAAAATGCCAATAAATGCCACTTTGCCTTTCCAATTCCTTTGCCATTGCCTTTGCCAATTTCCTTAGCCACAATAAACCAAATGAACACCCACTAAGACATTTTCCCCACCATTCAGCTTGGAATATGTGTCTCATGACTGTGGTCTAATATTTTATATTTACATGGATTTTTAACCAGGGTTATTATAGAACCCTTCCCTTGGGGGAATACCGTCCTCAGTGTTCAATGACACCTATAACCAACAATACCACTTAAAACAAAACATAATTCCCATGGACATTTATAACATATCTCGTTGTAATATTTAGAATGAACATCTGCTAAAACATGATAAACATACTCTTTATTGGAGCTTTATAACACAACTCATTATGGTATTTACAATAATAAGCACATATACACACAAACACATTTTCTTCAAGCAGTAAATAAAATGATATGATGCATGCATTCACAACAACGGTATCTAGAGGCTCACACCTCCACCCTCAAAGTAATACCAAGATTCACCTCCTTCCCAGGATGTCTAGAATCCACTACAAGGTCAAATTTTCATTCGATGTCCAACAATGTAATCTTGCGCCACTTGTCCTCTCAATGAATAGTTAACAACTCATTTTTCCATGGCACATTCCAAACATGCACTTGATTCCATCTGGAAATGCTAATGACCAAAACAAATCCATCCTTGACCTCCCCTCCTCTGCTACATAGTCTCTAAGGCAATTTGTTCACCCCTTCCATGTAGTCACTCACCTTCCAAGTTTCCTGAAATCACCTATCTTGGGAAATCCATACCTTGGAAAGGATTTCTTACATCATAAGCTCAAACAACCAAGGCATATACCTACCTCAAAACCATCATACCAGTCATAACATGGTCATGCAAATCAATGGAGGCTATTGGGTACCAGTGTCCTACAATGGCCTTGCTCCTGAAGTGCTTTACCAATAGAATCCTACCAGTTCCAATTTATTTTGATGTTGTTGCTAATTCTTGTAGTTGATTTCAACCACCCAACTGGGAATTTCATGCTTTCATGTACCAAGCACATAATTTCCATTAAATTCAAAATGTTATGAAACAAGCTCACAAAAAGATAGGAAATAAAGATCAATTCCTTAGAGTTCAGCCTCTTCGATGGGCCAACCTCCTTTACATTACACAAATGAACAACTCTTTGATGATACATATGGAAAATCTCCTTTCTATATATAGGAATAGAAGGGTCATAATTTAGCTAAAGTCGGCCTAACAATAATAAAATAAGGGCACAAAAATAACAATAGTGAGCTTCTATGGGAACAATAATAACAATATGGGGACACTAAGGGCACAATAATAATAATAAGGGATACAATGACAATAGTAATGGGGGAATCACTAGTATTATAGGGACCTAACATGCCCCTCTCCTTCAAAAAAATGTTGTCCTCAATGATTGACTAGTTATGGATGCTTCTGTATAAAATTCTCATCCTCCCATGTGGAATCTTCAATGGGTAAGTTCTTCCACTTGATGAGATTATCTGAAATTGATCAATTTCGTAGCTTTCAAGTTCTTATTTCTTTGACTCCTTTAGGTTCCAATATGATTTTTCCCTTCTCATTAAGTTTTGGCAATATTGTTTGAACTGGGGGCTAGTCACCTATAAGCTTCTTTAAGCATGATACATGGAAAACTAGGTGCACTCGAAAAGCTACAGGAAGCTCTAATTTGTATACCATAGTACCTATCCTTTGCAACGCCTTGTACGGACCATAATACTTTGGTAATAATTTATTATCCTTCTTAGCTTGCTTGAGGGAGATTTCTTTATATGGTTGTAGCCATAGGAATACCTAATCACCTACATCAAAGCTTCTTACAAGGTGATGTTGATCTGCTTGCTATTTCATTTTATTTTATGCCAAGGCGAGGTTATCCTTTACGAATTAGCGAAATTGTTGTTGATGCTTTATGTGATCTTCAGCTACTTGAAGCTTAGAATTTTCATTTAAATATGATGTGAGGGATGGTGGAAGATATACATAAAGTGCCATAAGTGGGGTCATTTTTTTCTCTATATGGAAGGAAGTGTTATACCACCATTCAACCATAGGCAACCATTTGACCCATTGTGTCTATTTATCAGATATAAAGCGACGAAGATATCCTTTCAAAAATTTGTTTACTATATCAGTTTTCCCATCATACTGAGGATGATAAGATGAGCTATGAGCTAATTGAGTACCAAGAGAAGAAAATAATTATATCGAAAAATTTCCAGTGAAAATGGGATCTCTATCACTTACAATAATATTTGGGTTTGCATGTAGCTTTGAATTGTTTCCATAAATGCAGTAGAAACTATACTCGGTTTAAATGGATGAGATAATGCAAAAAAGTGTGTGTACTTGGTAAGTCTATCAACTACCACCATGATAACAATCTTTCCTTCAAACATGGGTAAGCTTGTGATAAAATCCAATTAAACTTCCTCCCAATGCTCGCTTGGAATGGATAAACGGTGTAATAGACTTGGGGTCTTAATTGTTTCAACTTAATTTTGTTGGCAAACCAAGCATTCCGCCACAAACTTTTGAATATCTAATTTAAGGCCATCACAATGAAATTCCTTCTTAACATTGTGGTAAGTTTTTAGAGATCCTAAGTTCCCTCCTAAGGGAGAGGTGTGCAATTCCCTAAGAATCTTTTGTTTGACTTGGGAGCTCATACATTGGTATAATCAATCTTTGTATCATAACAAATCATTTTTATAGCTAAATGTATTAGATGTAATTAGATCTTGTTGTAAATTTTGAATGAGTGCCCACACTTCTTCATCATTCTTCCATTCATCCCTTGCTTCATTTATCTAATCTGGTTGGATAATTGAAATGGCACAAAGAAATGCTTCCATATCCTCATCCTTTCTTGAGAGTGCATCTACCACAACATTTTTCTTTCGGTTTTTGTAGATGATTTAAAAGTCATAACCCAACATCTTTGTGAACCATTTTTGTTGCTCTTCTGAAGATAATAGTTCTTCTAAAAAGTATTTAATACTATCATGATCTATTTTTACCTTGAATTTCCTTCCCATTAGGTAGGGTCGCCATTTACTTAAGTGCATGTAGTATTGCCAACATTTCCTTATCATAAACATATTTTTGTAAATACTTTCCTTTGATTGGATGACTTTCAAAAGCAATGGGTCTTTCTTCTTGCATTAAAGCAACACCAATTCCATTTCCTAAGGCATCACATTCCACAATAAAGGTTTTTTTGAAGTCAATTGTGGCTAAGATAGGTGTTTGGCACATTTCCTCTTTAAGATGTTCAAAGGCCTTGCTTGCTTCTCGAGTCCATGAAAATGCATCTTTATTCAATAATTTTGTTAGAGGTGCTACTATTCTCCCATAATTCTCAACAAACTTGTGATAATACCCTATCAACCCGAGAAATCCTCGTACATGCTTTATGGATGTGGGGATTTTCCATTCTTTAATGGTTTTAATTTTTCTAGGGTCTACCTTAACACCTTCATGAGCTACAATCTGACCCAGATATTCCACATCTTGTACTCCAAAGAAACATTTGGAGCTTTTTGCATATAATTGTTTCTCCTCCAATAGTTTGAACACCTTGTCAACATGTTGAACATGATCCTTCGAAGACTTGTTGTAGATTAGTATATCATCAAAAAATACTAACACAAGTTTTCTAAGGAAGGGTTTGAAAATGGAATTCATCAAACCTTGAAATGT
>APFE030475684.1:0-16531 GCA_000404065.3 Pinus taeda | reverse complement strand
ATAGATAATCATGATCATAACATAATTACCACATAGCATAAGGTTAAGGTTAAGAGAACACCCTTTATCCATGCACCACAAGCACAACATTGAGAAAAACAGTTCTCAGCATAGCCAAGGCATCTGAAACATTAATTCCATTTACTTTACCTTTCGTATTAAATTTCTCAGGACTATCTTGCAACCATCCATTTACAGTAATGGACCCAACCAATCTAACTAGCTATCATACTCTTGCCTTCAACTTCCCTTTTACTAATGCACTGAGCTTCATTTGAGTCTTTCATTACATGCTGGGTTCCACACATCTCTCTTATAGTTCCATCAACTTTCCACTTTTCCCAGCCAATTCCCAAGAATCAAAACATGAAAGGCAATATCAAGAAGCAAACAATAAGAAAACCATGAAAGCCAATAATGGCATGACACCACAACAATGTGGTAAGGCCTTCCACCATATATAAAAAAAAATTGCAAATCAAGTGCAAAGAAGAAAAAAGAATCAAAATCACAAGGCACTCAATGGACACCATAACTCAATCCCCATGGTTCCCAGGAAATCTCAACCTAAACGTTCTTCAAGATTTCATGAAGTCTCTCTTGCCATGCAACTCCCAACATCACACAACCATAAACACATAATTGTTAATGCATAAATATTCATAACAGTAAACCAAATACCTTACCTGGCGATGCCAAGCACATTTCTTGCAATTGAGAACATCCATGCCATCTCTCAAGGGACTCCAATCCTTTATCGAATCTATCCATAACTAGAACTAGCTATTATATCTGTCAAATACATATTAATTAATATAATTCATATGCTCGTAATGTGAGACAAATTCAAGGTTAAGATGACTTCCTGTATGCAAAGCACTCATTGATTTGGAATTGCAGTTTCCAAACATAGCCAAAGGAATTTTCACCCAATTCGTTTCTTTTACATTTTCCTTGACGCAATTGAGTCCTACTATGCACTATCACATCACCCAACTGTTAGCTATATCAATACATCAACTATTACCTTATCAAGATAATGCCAAACATTTTGTCATGAAACTTGTCACACATGTGTGTCTCACATTCTAGAAATGAAGGCATGATGTATATGAATTTGAAGTCAACCTTACTAAGTCTAAAAAGCATGTCATACTGAACAATAAACTCACATTCATGTATCATAATACATAATGCTACATCTATTACCTCAACATAGATGTATTAGTACAAGCATCTATTGTATCGGCTACATATACTGTCAAAATGTTTTCCTTAGCTTTGTTTTGGATCCTCCCTAGTAACCTTTCACAACAACATGTCTTGCTTCGTCAAGTACACAAGCTTTAGAGTTTTTCTTACGGAAAGGTAGCCTATCTATCAGAGCTTGATGTATCCCATTCATAGGCCATTTTTCTGGACTTGGTCTAGTTGGAGGCTAAGCATCTCCCTCATGAAATTGCACAATTTTGGAGGGCAACCCACCTTCGCTCAAAAATTTTGCAAATATTCCAATCAGGCTTCATCCAAAAAATTGTGCAATTCCTTCCAGCAGGGCTACTTAACTTAAGAATTGCACAGTCTTGGGTAGCACTTAGCTCCTCTACCCAAAAACTATGCAAATCTCCTCGGTAGCCAACCCAGCTCCCTTCTAGAAATATGCATTTTCTCCCAGTAGTTGAGCAAACTCTTGCATGTGTAGTTGACTTGACTAGTTCCCTTCGGTACCAAGCAAAACTAATTTTCATGCATTGGTTGCTTCTGCCAAGGTAGCATCCAAAGACATCCCTTGATTTAGGGATCTATTTTTAGCAGCTGGAGGTTTCATGCGAGGATCATTTTAGAAACCTCCCACCAAGTGTCGTTCTTCATAGATTGGTGTCATGTGCGTCACATCTTTTATTTTACAAAAAGTCATGAACTAGATGTCACAGACTTCATTCTCCACATCAACCTTGTAGCTTTAAAATCCCACATCACATCTAGGAGTTTTTGGCACATTCAACTCAACAGATTTGGGGTAAGCCCACTGTCCATGTCTTGTGTTGCATTTATGGCGCATTTTGTGTTTCGCTTCATATGAATGATGTCTGCTTGATTTTAGTGAGTGTTTGCTGTCAGTTTGATACATACTAGCTTGTAATAGCACCGTTTCATTTTACGTTAACATCTCATTGCTCTCGCATGCATGAAACTATTGTTTATGAACAATTGCTGATTCAATGACTTGCCTCACCCACATGCATGTTGTTCCATTTTCTGAATCTGTCATTCACCATTTGCATGCATGATCATTCACTTATGCTTACAGTCAGTATTTCTGTGGATGATCATTCACATTCACTTTTAGTTGCCCATTGGCGGGTCTGGGCAACCTTGGTCTGGCCTCTGCCTCACCAAGATAGCATTGGGCAATCCTGGAAGGGAAGGCTCTGTCTTCCTCTTAGGAAATGCACATTTTTTCCGAGTGACTATCCTCTAGTCTTGCATTCAAGAATTCTATGGGGCAATGACTGCTGGCCCAAAAAATTTCACAATGCAGTCATTGAGCCTGCAACCATTGCCAACTCAGATTGTGCATTATGCAATTCCAGCATTCAGTAGCCAAGTTGGATTTTTCATTGTGCAGTTCTAGCAGTTAGTCAGCCTCCTCATAGCCTAGGCTGTTCCTTGTGTAGTCTTAGTAGTTTCTCTACTGACCTCCTTGTGAAAGTTGCGCAACCTTCATGATCAGTCACACTGGTATGTTGCAAGTCATTTCTCAAGTTCATTTTGGTTTTCGACTGACTAATTTCTTGCCATGAGTGTTTCCATGTCTGAAGGTATCACAGGTGTTCATTTGCCTCTCAGCAGCATAGGTACAACTATTTCTAGGAGAGGAGAGTCGAAGACATTATTCAGAGCACACTTGGGGATGCAGTTGATCCAGGTTCTATGAACTTACCTACCCATGGAGAGATCATGTCGTTCGTAGACAGTGACATCAAGATATGACAACAACAACATCACAACAAGAAACAACATGAACAACATCCGAAGGTAGCATACTAGATGCAACGAAAGGAGGAGGAAGGTTGTTGGGAACACATAGGCGGAACATAGTTGCAAGCTAAAGAATATCAACCTATGATAAAAGCAAATTTGGAGACTCATGCTATGAGGTGACAGCATGACATGAAGATCACACGAAGGAAGAGAATGTAACAGAAAAGGAGTTGCATGTGCTCAAGTAGCAACTCAAGGAAGAACATGTGCTGCATAGATGAGAGGAGGAGTTGTAGTAGGAACATGTACAACAGGGGGTGCAACATGCACTCACAGATGAAACTGTGCCTATACAAGTTATAGATCCATCCCAATAGTTGGCATGGAGCAGGAAGGGTGAGCAGTGTTATTTATCACATGCAAGTGAATGTAGCAGTATGCATGTCATTATGAACACTCATGCGATCCCACCTATTCGGTACACTCATCGAGGTGAAGACAGGAAGAAATTCTGATTGGAGCTAAACATGTACTTCAACAAGTTGATGTGCATGACCACGAGAACACACATTAATATTAGCAGAGACACTATGAATTAGTTTGTTGTTGGTTTAGTTGCACCTAGATGACCACATGCATGCTATCAGATGAGTTGGATGGAGGAGCCATACAAATGCACTAGGATGCAATGGAGGCAAGAGTTTGCTTCTGTAAGATGTCATCGTGGAACACATGCACACCACCATGGATGACCAAGCTTGGCATCATCTCACCATCTTGATCATCACAAGCATGTCAAATAGTTGGTCTCACCACAATGGACCAAGTGTCAGTGATGACTTGCATGGCTTGCTTAGTCCAGTTTGTCTCACATGGGCACATGTGCATTATAATGTAACGTCTTGTCAAGTGGAAGTTCAAGTTTCGATAGTTGGTTGTAAGAGTCATAGAGTAGATGAAGACTCATGAGGGTGGATTAATTGTCACAAAGGGGAATTTCAAGGGTCACCCCACCCTTTTCTATAAATAGAACCTCATAACGCGTTGTAAAGGCTTTTGGTATACCAAGCTTTCGATAATACTACCTTAAAGAGATCTTGGATAGTATTGCAATAAACCTTGGCTTCTCCACTACGTAGAGCTTGTACATCTTTTTGGAGGAGCAAGGGTTTGTGGTTTTAAAGTTCCACTATTGGAACTAGTGGTTGGACATGGATGTATTCTATGGCTGGAACTTACACTTCTTAATATAACATACCTCACAGGTTTCATGCTTATGTTATATTGCATTCTATGCTATCTAGTTTATGCTAAATTATATATGTTTTGGTTTGCTTATGCATGCATGTATGGACTATTATATATAAGTATGTATGAATCTTTTTGAAATGTTCTATTGGTTTAGCCATCACTTTGGATTGCTCACTAACTTGATTTGTAGATTGTGATGCATCTTCACTTGTGCATTCCCTTCCAATCCGAGTACTATTACAGGTTTCCAAGGGGTCCACTCATCTCACCCTTAGTGTTTTAGAACCTCTCATGCACCTTCCTTGTCTTACTGTAGCCATCACACCCTTTCTACCAACAGAGTTATCTTACTTGCCTCTGTGTGAAATCATTGTTAGGGCATTATCGTACGACCCACTTCTAGGACTCCTATACCAAATGGTCTGAGCTCTAATTGGGACTTCTTAATAAGGAAATCCCTTGACATGTTGGTAGGTCCATCACCATCAACAACATCTTAAAACAAGATCATTTCGTCATGAAATGTTATAGAAGCATACTCATAACGTTCAAGTAATCAAACATTCATACAATATATAGAGGACATAATAAACACAAAACACTCAAACACCAAATAAAAGACATAGTCAAACATTCACACACCAAATAGATGACATATGAAAATGCATACCTTAATGTATCTCATGGAGGCTATCTTGTCTCCACAACCAAGATAGATTAGCACAATGTAAATTCACAACATATCAACTAAACCATAAATAAGTTCATGATATCCATAATAGTAACTTGCTAACATATTCACATCATAAACTCATTAAAAATTTTCATCCATTCATAACAATCACATATGCACTATGAGTCTAGATTACTTTGACATAATATCACAACATATTAACTCATACATGAATGTCATAACCCTTAATCTGCAAAGACCTATCTAGGTTAGCATGATACATGTAACATCAAGATATTAATGCAATAACCCTAATCATCAAGTTAGATAACATATAAAAAGAACAAGTTTACATATAACATACTTATTAACAACATATAACATAATCATCAAGTTAAGTATCGTATAATAATCAACAAGTTCACTCATAACATAATCACCAGGTTAAATAACATAAAATAACAACAACAATGCATATAACAACAAGTTACTATCATTCATGACCATTTGACACATGTGCATATGACCACACTGGTTCACTAGCATCTACCATGCATGTAACCACAACAACAATAAAATGAAAAACATGTATATAACCCTAACGCATATAGCAATCCATTAACTAACATACATGCATGAGAAACATACAATACCTGTATGACAATCTTCTCTTAACCCCAAATTCTAGTGTTGCAACATCATTCTAATGATCTGTATTTCTTGATATATCTCAGCCAACACATCAACATCATAACAACCAACAATATCATGATGACCTAAAATGATACAATGACCTCACAATGCACATTTGACCATGAAAATACATGCATAATAACATATAGACACCAACATGCATAGAAAATGCATATACAACCATATACTCATGACAACACATTCCACAACAACACCATCAACCTTCACATGGTGACATCACTACAACCATGATCAACACCATGAAAATGCAAAAATCAGATGAAGTACAAGCACAAGGAACAAATATGAAACTGAAATGAATGCATGACCATCACACCACCCATCCAGTCTGACGTTTGAACCATGATATGATACAACTACATGGTATCATATATGTCCGAAAGAGAGCGCAATCTACTCTACTACCACTCTGTAACACCCTCTTCCTAGATCTACCCAAGTAACTAGCCAACTTGGATAGACATGTGATGAGAGGCTACTATGATGGGATTGAACCTCTTTTATGACATTAAGGAAGTGGAATCAATGGAAATGCACCATACAAACCTTCAACATTAGCAACATGGCTCTGAGGAACCATCCCACCCTCAAAAATATGCAGCCGTCGGTCCCACCTAACTCTTAGACCATGTAACTCCTGCACGCTCCCATGATATGGGTACACATGCATCAAGAAGGCTCTTGATGCTCCCAAAGCATGGTATGCCATAGTCCAGGGACTATTTTTCTTAGTTTTGTGTTAATGTCCCTAAGATTTGACTGACTTTTTCAGGCCCACAACACAAGTCACTTCCGAGAACTAAACGACACCTTCACAACAGAAATATAATGAGGGAGTGATGATAAAAATGTAATTACTTGTACAAGGGCTTGATTGGGGCCCCACTAGCCATGACAGGCATTTCATCAAACATATCACAAACATGTAATCTAAAGGTGTAAACAACAAATTTAATAATATGAGTCTGATACTTATCTGAGAGTCACTAAGAATCATTGTTCCCTTATATCATTAGTTGCATTATCATCTATTAGATCATGTATACATTATTCATTCATTTACAAATCAAAACATGAGAAAATGAATACATCATCACTATCATAATACATTATTATAACCAACATAATAACAACAAAAGTATCAAGGATACATCAGCCATAAAATCCACATATAAACTGACACACTTATACAAAAATATCAAGGAAAGCACCTCTTATTATTGAATGGAAAATCCAACCCAAGATGGGACTATCATTTTCCACCCAACAATAGAATGTTTGAGCCAATTCTCTCTTCACCCATTCACCGTCATGCCATACTGCAAGAATGAATGTGGGACTCAAACCAAAAGAACCAACGGGGGCATCCAGAGGCTAAACCACCTCACCCTCATTAATAGAAATCATGCTTTACCATATCCATCCCAGATCATTAATCCAACATAATAAAAATGTAATAATAGGCTTTAGGATGATCTCCACCAGATCACTAGGCAAAAAGAAGCATGGATGCCACTAGATTTCTCCACCTACACGATGAGGAATTTCTTTGTCTCCTAGTCTCCCAGACTTTACAACAATCCACAGTTTAATGTAGGGATCAATAAGCCCTAAAATGAGACACCACCCTCTAGGTTATACCGTATATCCCACCATTCAATGACAAGGATTGCTACGCCTAAATAATGGCAACCACCTCTAGGATTTTCCCTATATCTATCCATTCACCATTTAAGGATTACTAGGCCCATTGAGGCAACAAAAAATTTGGCTTTACCACAACCCACAGTCTACTTCAAGAGTTACTAGGCCATGTCTTCTATCATTTGGAGGTCCACCTCACTCAACTTCGAATTCATCCAACAATCTATCTCAACTAAAACTTGAGAACCACATCATACCATAATTATCCAGAAATGACAAGGCTAGGCTGAAAACATTATCACACCTGGCAAAATCCATGCCATAACAATAAAAGAACCATATGCAATACTATGCATGCCAAATATAGTAAGGAAAACACACATGAAAATCGATACATGCAAAGAATAATGTTGTAGATGCTTGATCCTGCTCTTCCTCCCTTTCTCCTTCCTTCTCTTGCCTCCTTTTCATTTCTTTCTTTAATGCCAAAGTGCTACAACAAAACTCTATGTCCAAGAGTGAGTGGGAGAGAGAGAATATTGAGAGAGCCATAGAACTAAACTAACGAAATGTTGCAAACAAACTAATCCTCAAAAGCCATTTTATCAATTAAGCCTCTATTTTCTTCATTTTACATTATTTTCCTTCATTTTCCTCCTCACATGAAACCTCTGACCTTTCACCTTCCTTTTCTCCTAATTTCCTTTATTTTCATAAGTAAAATTCCAATAAATGCCACTTTTCCTTTCCAATTCCTTTGTCATTGACTTTTCTAATTTCCTTAGCCATAATAAACCAAATGAATACACACTTGGATTTTTTTCTCACCATTTAGCTTGGAATATGCATCCCATGATGGTGGTCTTATATTGTATATTTACATCGACTTTTAACTCGGGTTATTACAATATTCGACGAACTCTATTTCAGTCTTAGTCTTGTGCTCCTCTATGTTAAACGAGTCTAATTTTGTGGTAGTAATTTCCACTTAAGCTTAGTACCTGCAACATCAATTTAACTATACTAGCATATCTATGATAGAATTATAGATAATAAGCAAAATCTCAACCTTCAAATATAAATAAAGACTCACACTCTGAAATACACTAAAATAGAATGTTTCTTCATTATATACAAATAATTAAAAAGGCCCCTAACCTGAAACACAACATTTTTCCCTCATGGTCTTTTGGCTCTACTCAACCTTCAAGCCTCTCTATTCTCTCTATTACACGCTTCTCTACTCTACCCCATCCCATTCTTAGGAATATGATTATATTTATACAAAAAGGAATTTTGAAGTAGAATTGGTTGAAATCCACAATTTCTTAAACAAAATCATATCTTAGACTTCCTAGATCCACTAAATCCTCAACAGATATAACTAACCCTTATATTTCTATAACTTTCCAAAATACTCTCTAGATCTATCTTTTAGACTAAATTCAATTACATCAATCCTTACTTTAAATCCTAGAAACTTGGGAAAATAAATTAATTAAATAATTTCACTTATATAGTTCACCCACTTCTTTGGTAAATGAGAACCCCTATGTCTAGTCAAAATATAATTGTGACTTGGAAGTGGAATGCTCCTGTATCATGAGACATCACAAGTACAACTCTCTTATCTCGAATATGAAATTTCTCAATTACTTCAATAATGGCTAAATCATTTCAACAATTATCTAACTGATATTAGAACCATAGGGAAAATTTTGAAATCAACATGTATTCACCTCTAACCTTAGTTGGACGATTAGCTTCACTTTATTCGCTCACTTGGGCACTTAATACTTCATGAAATGAACAATGGTAAAGGATAACAACTAAATTCTCTCTAGTAGTCATGTAAAATTGGTGTTCTTCTTATTGTGCTTCTATGATTGCATATATCCTCCAAGTATTTCTACTGGTGTATTCAATTATAGTGTGTATATAAAGGTTATGAATAGTCGTCATATTTTGTTCTTTATAAAAGAAATATGTGTACAAATGCCCTCCTTTACACCCACATCATTTGATTGATGGTTCTAGCATTTTCACTAAAGATTTTACCATATTTGACTCAGTCTAAGGTACCTAACTTTGTTAATATATATGACTATTAATGCTAAAATATGGGTGAGGTTTTACACCTTTCATCCTTTTTTCTACTTTATGCTTCATATTCTCCTTCTAACACTTCTATAATATTGTTCCAACTTTAGTCAATTAATTTAGGTGCCTAGCCTTCCTTGTCATCTATTCCAAAGTCTTTAGTTCATTAACTTTTATTTTCTCTTTGTAGAAGGTAGGAGACATACCTCGAAATCTTTGCATCTTTACCTCCTCATCCTTATTAGGGTGAATATATCTCTACAGTTCCAAGAAATTCCTCTCATATTCATCCAGCGTCATATTTCCTAATATGAGTTTGAGGAACTCCTGCATCTTATCTCATGGTAATGCTGTAAGTTTTTTTTAAATGATTTGGCTTAATCTTATTTAAATTGATGTTATTGAATCAATCAATCTTATCACACCACATCAAATCTTTTCCTTACAAATTGTATATAGAAATCATGTTTTCTAAGTTGGAGGAACAATTTTGTAGCCAAAACTATTTTTTAACTCCAATAAAATGGGTTCTAATGTCTTCTCCGTTATTATCTTCTCCATCCATAATTGATGGGATTATTTTCTTAATATATCCATAAATTTTATCAAATTCATGCCTTCTACTTTCATGGTTAATATAGGACACTTTTACATTTTCCTTTCACTCTTGTGATGAATGTGTTATTTTAGATTAATGAGTCATTAAGTAATAGGGTTTGTGAGACTTGACGAAAATAAAATATGTGAGCTTTGTATAATTTTTCCCTAGTGCATTATACCTACCCTCTTTTGCATATCTTCAACCTAATACAACTTTGAATTTATGTTGCAATTGGTTTGAATTCTATAGAAACTAATTATTTAAAATATATTCCTCCTTTACTCCAATTATTGTTTCATTATCAACTATTTAGTTATATACTCCATTTTTTAAAGTCTTCACATCATTAATAACTCTATTGGAATTGATTTGACTCTATTCCCATTACATTGTCATTCCTCATTTCTCAAACCAATATTGAATCCCCTCACTTCCTTTATATAGTTGTGGCCTCTATAGGGATTTAGATTCTTATACTCCTCTTAAGGAAAACGTCCTTTCCAAACGGGACATACTTATGACTTCATAAGAAATGAGAAGGAAAGATATGATATAAGAGATAAAAACAAATATAGACCAGATATATCGCTCAGTTCAACAAATGATACCTCACAAGTGATACACGTGAACCTCAACTACAAAATTTCTCGCTTCAGCAAGTAACTCGCTCACTTTGAAACCTTCGGGAAAATATTAAAATAAAAAAGTGATCACATCCTAACTAAATGGGGGGATCTTACCCATGTTAGTCACTCACTTGGCACTTAAACCTTCATGATGTCAACATTGGTTAGGAATAATAACTATATTCTCTCCTCTTAAGAAGACTATATTTTCATATAAAACCCTGCTCTCTTGTTTTGCATTTATATTTTTCTGATTTCCCATGCTTTGCATTAATAAATAGCCTTTTTATGCGTGAAATAAATATCCATTTCATATAACAGTAGCTATAGAGGAGCTTTAAGATACGCATAGCCAAATTGTTATGACCCTCAAATCATTTAGGGAGGATAGGGATGCCAAGTACGAACATGCTTTGATTCTGATACTCTGCTTGTGTTGGGGAGTGTGAGACAGAAACCTTATTGCTGGACAACCACTGTTGCTAAAGACAATGTTTAATTTCCGTTATTGTAACATGTAATTTTTTTTTTTTTTTATTCAACATTGTCACCATATTTTTAATAAAATGTTGTAGTATTTAGGTTTAGATAAAATTAGTCTTTGATTTGATGTGTAACATTTTTCATATTTTTATATAAACCATTTTTTTTGTATCATATCATAATGGGAAGAACAAATTTAAATCATCAAATGGTTTTTAATGTTTTGTTTTTAATGTTTTTTCACAATTTCGAAAATAATAATTATCTCTGTATAATTCAACATTTGGTAGGCCTTACCCCTCACTCGCGTCGAGATTGTGACCTTAAAGATATGTCTCAATCTCTATACAATTTCTATGTATCTTGTATTCTTTATTGTTTACTTGATAATTTCCTTTCAAGCGACTTTTTTACTCCTGTAGCTCTGTACTATTACAATAGTAATTGTAAGGCCAAGATTGGTTACTATACTTACCATAATTAGTGACTGTAACTTTAAAATTCATACTAAAGATTTGTGAGACATCATCAAATGTATATCGCACTTGGTTAGATGTTTAGCTAATAATGGAGCATGAATGGTTAGTTTGTTTAGTTTTCTCTACACTTTTAGGGTTTGAATGGATGAAGACTAGTAATATTTTTTAATATTAAAACGAAGTTTAAATTTTAATAATTAATTATATATAATATACCTATATTATATTAAAGAAAAAAGATTGCACTATATTAATTTAGTGAGTAGTAAGGTGTTTCAGAACACTTGCTATATAAATATAATTATTTTCACTAATAGACCAAAAATTTTCATTAAATGCACCTGGGTAGCCCCAACACAAAGGCCCGTGAAATGAAGTCTCACCGAACCGGAAGTCTTGGGTTCAAATCTTGGGCTACCCTTTCCTCGTAGAGGAGTACATAATGGACATGTAAATTGGAGACTTACAAAAAAAAATAAAAAAAAAATTGTTCACTAAATATTAGGTTTCTACCTTATTTTTTACATGCAAGGATTCTTACAATATTTATTTTATATATTCTACAAAAGGCTCCAAAATATTTAGGAAAATTACAATACATTCAAACATTATAGATTACCTAACTCCAAGCTTCGATTTCTTTAAGTTCATCATCATCTTGCTTGACTTTCATTGCTTCTATCTATTGTGGGGTGGATATTCTAGAGGCTAGTCCTAGGGTTCACCAAGCGTAGGCTCTTCATGAACACATGGAAGAGGAGGATCAGAAAGACCATAGACCTCCCTTAAACACCAACCATTGTCAACTCCACTAATACTTCATTTCCATCCACATTGAGGCTCGGGTTATCCAGCTTCTTCACTAAATTCTCCACCATAAGCTGAAGGCACTCCAATTCATTTATGAGGCCTTTCAATTGACAAGTGAGCAGGGAAAGATGTGACTGAGATTATAAAGTTACTTTTTCCTTGATCTTTGACTTTGGGACCAATATTCTTCCATTATGATCAACAGATTATCCTGGCTCATGCTTTCTCAACCTTCTTGACTCGAGGAATCCATAAAACCAGACACATAAGATCTAATAGAAATCGTTGACAATTTCGAGAATAACATGGTCAGTTTATACTGCAAAGTTTCTTGTCTTGCCACACCAGGAACCATTGTTTCACATGGAATGGACTTGCCCTAATTCTACATTATCATATCATAGTTTCCCTACTTATAATCCTTCACCCAACTTCTAATCAAAAGAATACTGGATTGCATTGATGCTAGTGGGGTACTAGTTTGGATGCCCATAATCCTTAAATTATATTCGCTTCGAAGAATCTTCGCCTCGAAGAATCTTTGCTTCGAAGAATCTTCGCTTCGAAAAATCTCTACCTGTCTTGTGACATGGGATCCATATTCATGTTCCCCCATCTGGAAGACCATTGCAAAATACTGCTTTCTTGTGGAGCCATCCTCTAGTGTTATCATAAGAGTGAGATTAGTACCTATATTATTTACACTTGCAGGCTCCAAATCGTGCTTGTTCATTTTTCCGAGGAGTATTAATCTACCAATTTTAGATAGTTCAATATTCATGGGACGTGAGTAATAAGAGGGCCATCTTAGTCCTAAATGAGGCTACCTTCTCCTAAACTTTCTCCATTGTTGGCCTATTCGTCAATAATTAATTTTTGTGTTTGTAACAATATTCTCTTGATTAATGGCTTCACATATTTTCCAAGGGAGTTATTGATTTTGTGAACTTTTCTATTATAATCATGGAATGTATCAAACTCATTTTCTAAGAGATTCTTCAAACCTTGCCATAAAGTTAACGTGTCTACTTGACTATTTGTTGAACTTCCTAAGCCCCAAACAAATTTTGTTACTATTTTTTCCTTAAAACTATATATAACCGATCGTGCCTCTACCTTCCCTAATATATAAATCAATATATTAATAATAATATATGAGTTAATATATTATATTTGGTATAGCGTTTCAGGTACACTTTACATCCAAATATATCCTCAATGTTGAGATTATATGTTCTCAAAACATGATGAAATATATAAGTAAATTAAGTTCGTGTTAGTTGACTATCAATTTGTATTAGTTATCAACAATTATTTACTAAAGTGATAATTTTTTCACTGGGTTTTGATTTTAAATTACATAAAACTATAATTTTCAATGGGTTTTGAGTTTAAATTATATGACACTAATTAGTTGTAGAATTGTTTATCGAAAACTTGTGACTGTTCATTCAAAAGATATAGAAATACCAAAACGATATAATTTATAATTCCAACATTTCAATGTTGAAGAACAAGAAATTAAATAAAGACAAAGAAGATTAAATAAATCCGTTTTAAATAGTAGCTATAACTGAAGTATCATAATGAATATGAAGATTGCTATTTTGATAAAATGAGTTGACGAACATTTTGAATTTTCTGATTTACCTTTATTAATTTTGCAACTTACTTGTGTGTGTTGTAGCACGTTGAAATGAATAAGGAAGAAAAATGGTTATGATTCAAGACTTCTTTATTGGGAAAGTAATGAAACTTTTTAATGGAATCCTCATGTGCCATGAATAAAATATAACTTTCTTTTCCTATTTATAATTAAGAAGTTAGGGTTTTTTTCCCTCGTTAAAAGGTCGTTAAAAGGTTGAAGTGTGTGAGACATTTCTTTTATATAGAATAAGGATATTCCAATTTAATCGGATAATCTATATCGAAAAAAAATAATATAAAGGGAAACTCAAAAAAATTATTTTTGGTTACTTATTAATTTGAATAGATCAAATAGAGTATGAGGAATGATAATGCTCATGTTGATAAAGAGGAAATTAAAAGTAATTTAAGATTTACGTAAAGAAAACACATGTCCATTAAAAAGTAAAAAACATATATATATATAATAGCATGGTATAGACATTTCAATGGTATTAACATCTGCTCTCCTATGAGGATAGCAATATCTCAAGCCGTAATTATGAAGTACTTTGAAGGTATATGCATTAATAATACATAATCATAATAAACTATCAAGATAGATTATGCATTATAGACATGATAATTTATTAAAATAATGTTTAATATAAAAATAATGTTTTAATCTTTATTAATAATATTAATAATTAAAATATATTAAATTTAATAAAATTTATTAAAATATTTTTTTGAGAGTAGTAAGCGTCATACGAGGATTGATCTAGTATCTTCTATTCACAAGAATGTTTTAATTAGTTCATTTATTTCACCATACATTCAGAAGCCCCATGACCTCATATAAAATAATAAAAATATTAATTATAATAGAATTGATTATCTATACACATTATATTAATAATATTTATATTAACAGATCATAATCATAATTGACTTGGTCAAATATAGTTAACATCAACATAATGTTCAACCATAATCAAATATAGGCACTATGTTTAATATAACTATAATTAAGCATAGAAACATACTCAGAGTCAATATCAGGAAATAGTCAAACGTAGTTAACATTTCTAGTCAACTATTGCAATCAATGTATAAATAGTCAATCATGGTAAACCTTAATCAACCATATGCTTACCATAGTCAGTGATAATCATTTGTGTTAACTCATAATCATCCTCAGTTAAACATGGTCACCCATATCCAACTAATTTCAATCATTTATATAGTTAACCATCCTCAACATGCCCATAGTTAATCATAAACATCATGCTTGACATACCAAGATTCAACAGGATAACATTGTCAAACCATGTTCACCCATGATCAATGCTTAAAATTGTTTACTAATATCAATATTAATATGGTTTAAAACAAATGGTTTACTAATGTAGTTGACCGTGTTTTACTGTGTTTGATAAGCACCACTCTTCACCTATTATTATTATTCATCAATATTAATTGTCAAACATAGTCAACCACATTAGTCAATATACTCAAACAAATTCAATCTTTTTAATCATCGTTTAAATCCTTTATCATGATCAAACTTGGACAACCCTAATTTTACCATATTTAATAATATTCAATTGTATTTACTCATATTTAAACCCATCTAATGTAACTAAATCATATTAAATTATAGTCAACCATTTTTCACCAAAGTCAAACATTGTCAACCTTAGTCAACTAAGGTTATCGTTGGTTAGACACAATCAAGATTTAAAAATGTTTAATAATAATAATAATAATAATGTGAATTCATAGTGGTACATAAATCTATACAACATCGCAATGTGACAAACATTGCTGGAATGTTACATTACATTGCAATTTATCCAACATTCCAATGCAACCTTACAAAATTATTCAAGCACATTTATGAATGTGGTTGGCTAGGATCAACTATATTTGGTTATGTTTGATAATTAACACTCTTAAAAATTGGCCAAACATAATCACCTATTAATATTGTTTATTAATTTTAATAATATAACATGTTCTGACGTTGGAATGGTACACAAATCTATCGAATGTCACATTGTGAAAGAAACTGTTGCAATGAAACAATCATTATCACATTGTTACATTACATTGAAATTTATCCAACATTATATTGCGACATTGGAAAATTATTCAAACATATTTACTAATGTTGTTGACTATATTCGATTGTGTTTGACAATCAACACTCCTCAACTTTGGTAAAAATTAATCACCTATCATTATTATAGATTAATATTATTAGTCAAATATAATCAATAACATTAGGCAACATCATAAAAAAACTCAGCCTTGATAGTCATTGTTTAAGTAGTTGACCATGATCAAACTTTGTCAACCTTATGTTTACAATATTTAACGATAGTCAACCTTGTTCACTCATAGTTTTCCTCAATTATTGTAACTCAACCATATTCAATAATAGTCACTCATGGTTCGCTAAAGTAAAACACTCTCAATGTTACTCAACTAAGATGATCCTTGGTGATAATTAATATTTTAAAGTGTTTAATAACAA